>QZLH01000588.1:7505-39657 GCA_003833135.1 Oehlia diaphana
TTAAGACCATGATGATGTTACACATCTTCCATTTTTAGACACTTGTAGTTAATATAATTCTAGCCAGAATTATGTTTTAATTTTACATTTCCTAAAATGAATGATGACATGGGGAGGGGGGGGGAGTCAAAATCCTAAAATTTAAATTACGTCATTTCTGGCCATCCCCTTATTAAGTATTAAGTGGTGATGTCACTAGGTTATTCTTGCTTCAAAACGAAAAATAATCAATA
Organism: Oehlia diaphana; assembly: GCA_003833135.1. NCBI lineage: Eukaryota > Fungi > Glomeromycota > Glomeromycetes > Glomerales > Glomeraceae > Oehlia > Oehlia diaphana. The sequence continues at coordinate 7,739 of QZLH01000588.1, forward strand.
TCTATGCGAACGAGACTACAAAGTAACGAAAATACTTTCAGAAAAATGTAAAAATTATGTTTAGTATTAGATCAATTAAACTGTTATATTTAACAGTACGTCTTTCATTTATTCGGAAATGAGGGTCGTACACAAACTTTTAAATCGACATGAATCTGATCGTTGAGAAGTAATTAAATAAATTAATTTCTTTATTTAATAATACGTTCTTTATAACTTACTAATTTCATTTTAACGTAAAACATTTAATTTTCTTTTAATATAATCAGAGATAAAAAGTTTTATTGACAAGTTATTTCCTGCGTTAATGACATTATTTATGTGAAGAGAATGGAAACTAGATATTTTTCATTTTACACATAAAAATCATAGCTAAAAAAATTTCATCATAAAACAAAGAAATAATTGGTAATTTTTTTTTATAATTGAATAATGGATTTTTATTTTTCGTATACACCATTAAAAAAATCAATGATATTGTATTACATTCTATAGACAAATATTGATGCACAGCAAACAAAAAACGATAAAATGCCTTACCCATAAAAGCGATTAACATATGATCAACATATTTTGCAAAAAAGAACGCTAGCGATCAAGGAAAAATACTTCAACGTCAAATGAGTCTCTCTGAACAAAATCTTTAAAGCCAAAAATATGTAGCTACCATTGCCGCAAGAAAATACAGAAATGAATTATCATTCCGATTAGGGATTGGAATCGATTTTACAATAATCGAATTTATCGAAAATCGATAAGAATCGATTTTAAATCAATTATCGAATAAAAATCGAATTTACTTATTGTGGCGCAGTAGCATTAATAAGATTTCCCCACAAGTTTTAGTTTTATTTCGGTTGACAAAAACCTATTTGTCACTCATTATTTGTCACATAGTTAATTTCTTAATTTCTTAATGCCGGCCGTTTCGTGATATTTTTGTAGGGTAACGCTAGGTAGTCCGTTAAGAAGTTAGGTCGTTGTCACGTGACATTACAAGAATCCAAAAAAGGAAATTTTGTTGTCCAATGAAATTCAAGTTGTGTTGCACAAAATTCCCAAAAAGGAAATTTTTATGTAGATCTTAATGAATTTTAATAGTCACGTGACCGGCAGTAGTATAATTTCGATTAACGATTAATCGACGATTAATCGATTCTAAAATCGATTCTAATAATGATAATCGATTCCAATCCCTAGTTCCGATCTGTAAGATCAAAATTAGCTTTCATTTTGACATTAGGTTCTTGATCGTTTAAAGGATTCATAGCAATTCCAAAAATGTTGAATACTTAGTTTTAATATTCTTTGACTCTGCAAGTAAAATAAATCTATGTAGTATGTAGTATTTAACAAATATTTTTTTTTTTTTTTGTGTTAGATTATATTTAAAATAGAATATAAAATCAATTAACAACTCAAATGTAATATTACGACGAAAATAAATGGAAACATTTAATGGCGATATTTATTAAAAAAATTAATTCATTTTTTTTAAAACTATGATACAAATATGCCCAACTAACTAATCCGAAATAAAGGATATGGAGAAGAAATCAGAAAAAAAGAAAGTTCTCTCTCTTTGCTAACGAAAGTCTATAATTGCTTCGGTTATTACTGGATTGTCATATATTGTTCTCATATTGCACTGCACTACTCTAGAAAAGGTACTCATCCAACCAGCACAATCTGTTGCATGCATTCCAAAAGATAGGCAACAATAATGATGTCTTTAATTTCTTGACTTGTCGAATTAGTTAAGCGATGTTGATTTTATTATAATTAAAGACTTTATCACTTGTAATTTATGTATGTATCGCTATAACCTAGTTAATTTTGCTGCGATTATAAGTTTTAAACAACTAAATATATGAGTCTGTTTGTTAAATAGAGAGTACGTGACCAAAATTTCACCCTCTCTGGGCCGTGTTATATAATTTGACCAGAATTATCATCCGATTTTTGAATTGTTATAATATAAATTATCAAAATGATACATATAAGTATTTCAACCTCTAAAATAAAAAAGCCAAATTTTTGGGCGACTATCAACTATAAATATTTTAATAATTTTTTATTTTCAAGAATCTACAATTTATATAATGCAAAAGAATCATTCTGATACAAAATAATTTATCAAGCCACATCTAAGAAAACTTCCAGTGGTTGTGTTCTACTGTAATAGTAACGCTGAACAGTAATTTTTTACAGCAAACTTAATTACCTTATATCAGCCACGAACTTATTTATACAAATGAAATATTAGTGATTTATTTATTATTGATTTTTAGATAGCCTAATATAATCAAATTATTAATAAAATACAATTTTAATCTTTAACATATATTAAAATTTTCAGATATGAATAATTGATAATATAAGCCTTACTAGATTTTCACAAAAATGTCTACGGATAACATTGAATTTAATTACTTTCACCTATAATAAAAATAATAAGTCAATTTAGTTAAAATTTAATAGATCGAAAATTTCACATACTAAGTACAGTAATTACCATTAATATCAAGTTTAGTAAAATCCATTCTCAGAGATTCTACAGTATGGTAATATTAGTTGCTAGCATCATATACAATTTCAAATTATTATTGTAAAATATATATGAATACATGAATATTCTATTCCAAGTAAATCATCATTATTGTTTGCATTTCTGGGTTCTGGAAGATCTTTATAATCTAAAAGTCTGCTTGTGTAAACTGCTTGAGAATGTGTGATATATGAAAGACCAATAGATGATAATGGTGAATATGACGTTTTGTTAATTTCATCTGCTTCTTTAATTTGTTTACTGATTATAGAATCTTTATTGCAATTATTAGTCCATAAATCAGTAAAAAACTTCACTAAATCATTCGCTTTAGGTCGTTTTGAAGGGTCTGCATCCCAACATTGATTAATTATGTCAAAAATTAGTTGAGGAATTTTATAATTGGATTTTGGTCTCAAACCATGACAAATTCTCAATGCTAAGAATTCATCATGAGCTACATTATGATAAGGAGGAAATCCTGTACAAATTTCATATGCAATGATTCCTAATCCATAAATATCACTTGATTGAGTATATTCCTTTCCTCTTAAAATTTCTGGAGCTAAATAAGGTAATACTCCATATATTTTTTTATCATTACTTTGAGCGGACTTAACATTTGCTGGTTGACACAATCCTAAGTCAGTAATATAGGCAAGTTCAACATTAAAATCACTTAATATATTTCCACAATGTAAATCGTGATGAATTAATCCACAATTATGGATATCTTTAAGACCAATTGAGATACCACGTAACAAATACAATTTTTTCCCCCAATTTATTGAATTAAAATTATTATTTATATTTTGTCTTAAACTACCATCTTTTAATTCCATCACCATCATAAAATTATTTGTTTTTGGATCTTTGGTAATACCAAAACAACGAACTATCCAGATCCACATACTAAAATATTTGACTCAACCTTAAAATAAAAAATAATTATAATTGGTTTAACATTTATAAAGGTTAACAAAATTAAAATATTTAAGAAAATATCTCACTTCTTTTAAAAAATCTGCTGTAATGTCTTGTGAGTTGTGTAAACATTTTAAAGCGACTTTTGTTCCACCACTTCTTTTCAATTGATTATTATTAAGAAAGTCCCAACTAGTAAAACATCCTTCTTTCCAAATTGCTTTGTAAGTAGTTCCAAATCCTCCTTTTGCTAAATATTCAACATTTTCAAATTTATCATATTCAATCCATTCTATGATTTGAGACTCATTTTTACCTTTTAATTGTGCTTTTTAAATAAATTCATCAACGTCATGATTCCCACTTGTCCAATTTTTGAAATTTTGTTTAAATTGTTGTGAATTACATAACCGACAATAAATATTTCCAGTTCTAGGCTGATTACAAATATTACATGAACCATGTTTTTTATAACATTTTATTAATTCTTTGTCTGCTATTAGTTCATCGAGTAACGATTCTTGTTCATTAGTCAAACGATAATATCTAAAATTTTTTATTTTTTCAAGTATATCATCACTAAGTTTAATTTCGTCCATTTAATAAATTATTTATTGTATAAGGAATATGTTAAATAGCATGAAAAAAAAAAATAATAATATAATAAATAGTGGTGAAACGTTATTTTATGCAAATTTTACTCAGATGTGCAGATCGACAACGAAATTACCAAAAAATATTAGTTAAAAATACACAGAATAATTTAAGATCAGCAACGAAATTATCAAAAAAGACTAGTTAAAATACTATAGAATGATTTAAATTATCAAAAAAAGACTAGTTAAAAATATACAGAATGATTTTAGATCGGCAAATTTTTTTTGATTTTTACTTGGAAAGGCAGGCACACTACATAATTCCAGAGGTAAAAATTTACATGCCCTGTAAAAAAAGTCGATTCGTTTTTTATATTCCATCCTTTTTCCCTTGTAATACCTAAGCCCATGATGAATCACGTTGCCACCTTAGATATTAACAAATGACACTTTATTGATAATAAAATATAAATACAATCATGTGCTTGGTTTAATATATATATTAATAAAATAAATAATACTAATTAAGTTCTTAAAAAAACGACCCTTTTCCTAAGGTCAATACTACCCCTATTTATAATTTCTAACCGTTAGCTGCGCCTCATTGTGGATAAATAAAATGACCTTCTCAGAAAGTATCCATGAATTTTATGGATTTTAAATTTTCAAATTTTCCCACTTTCCATATTTCTTTTTAATCATTTCTTAGATTATCCACAAATATTATGAGACTCCACAAATTATTTCGTATTCTCAAACTCATCACAAATCTTGTACTTCCTTAATTATGAAAATAAATATTACATCATTAACGCCATGATCTGCTAATTAATCACTTGATAATCTTGATCACCTGATTTGACAATACATTTGTTTATCGTCATTTCGGACGCTAGATTTATCACATGATCAAAAATAAAACTATTAAATTAAAATTAAAATTTATACACTAATTCTAAATATAATACTGCGCCCCACAATTAATAAATTTACTATGTATACTACGGCATTACACCGTAAAAGGTTCATATTTCCGGATGTAATTTTCCGTGAATGGATCCGTGAAAGGATCATTTTTACGGAGTTTTTACAGAAATAACGGATAAAATTTTTTATAGAGATGGCAAGAAGTATTGTACATGAGTATATACCATACAGAACCAACCTTTCGATAAAAAGGCCTAACGTAGTTGCTGCATTAGGAACAGAAATTGATTATTAAATATTAAAGTATATCCCATAACAATGTTCTATGTTTTCTTAAAATAGGAGTTGAAAGTTTAATACTTCTCCACAGCAGGACCAAAAGTATTCATTTGTTTCATTATCTTTGTTGCAAAAAAAAAAACATTTGGAAAGGCCTTGTAATAAACCAGGATAATTACGATTAAGTATGTCAAGTGTTGATAAATTGTTGCTAGAAGTTTTCATTTTCCAACTATTGAGTTTACTCAATTTAAGACTTGTCGGACGGCCAAACGGATTGTATAGCGTCCATATCTGGGAGTATTCCCAATTGATAACGTTATTTAAAGTGAGATCTTTGATGATCTTTAATGATTTCAGTAGTGAGATAAATAGTGTTCGAAACTTCTATAAATTATTGATTTTTTGAGAGTTTTCCTATGTTTCTATCAATAGTAAATTCTTTGTTCAATTCTAGGGTGCAGAGTTGCATGTCTAGGCCTTTTTTATTGATTTGACGTGTATGTAGTAATAAGCGAACCTTCTTTAGCAAGTAAATCAGCTACCTTGTTGTGTTCAATTCATTCCTGAATGTGCTCGCACTTTTACCAGCGAAACTTTTAAACGTAATTGTTCAATAACGTGTTTGGTGGCTTACCAGGTGAAAAAAATTATTAATTTTTGAAGTTGACGTGGTGTAACTTTGTGTGAGTATAAAGAATTGAAAGTATGTATAGTTGCTTGAGAACAAGTATGAATATAGACGGTACTATTTCGTGGGCAAATAAAAGAATACTGAATATAACAAAAGATTCAGCGCGAGTTGAACTAGCCCAATATTCGAGTGAACCATTGTGTGAAAGATTGATACCGGTCGGAGAAGATAATATCCAACCGAATCCCATTCGGCTCATGTTCTGATCCAGATCTTTGATAAGTAGTTATTTTAAAGAGAAACCTGTTGTCTGAATTAAAAAAAATAATTACGGCATTTTTTAGCATAAAATTTATTGACATTATTAGGTTGCTATATTTTGAAATTATTTGAGTCATTAATCAATGATTTACTACAAGCAGAATTTAAATACTATGTTATTAGAATGAATGGTGTTATAATGAAAGGAAATATTAAATTTTTGGTTTTTTTAGTTATAAATTATTAACAATAATTGTCTATTTATTAGCAGTCAAAACTTATCTTCTTTCTGTGTAAACATAATTAATTTACGTTTATTTGTATTACTTCATTCATTAATTTCCTTTATACTTCTTTTACCTAATAATAAAATTTTTTTTAGTTATATATTTTATTAGTTTATTAAATTATGAGAACGATATATTAAATCATTGTCAAAAAAAGCTTGCGTCAAGAATAAATAATTGGAATCGTAGTTAGAATTGTCAGATCAAAAATTATTTAATACAGGTTATACAGCTATTAGTTGCTTCAAATCTAGGTACAGTAATCTGTACAATATAATGGTAATAACAAACGATAATAAAATATTAACTTTGATCAAGATGACAGATAAAACATTTTTTTCTTTTTGTGAAATTTGTATTACAGAGTATTTTATCTTTTGTGATCATCAGATCATCAGCTGATTTATCAAACACTTGTTGACCAAAATTAAAATGACGCTCATTAACAACGTGACACGCCAATTAGGAATATGAACGTTCAGTTAATGATTTGTTTTTTCGAAAAATTCATTGAATTTTTTAAAATAGAACATAGATTTTACATATACTGTATTTACATAATATATTAATTAGAATTTACATAAATATTGTGAATCTACATCTCATGGCTTTGCTGAATATTTGGAAGACTTAATTTAATTTCATAACTTTTCTATCTGAATAAACATAAAGAGAACAAATTTTATTTTATCAAATAATTTTGTAAAGCTTCATAATCATTTATTATTAGTTACACGTCTGAGTTGTGCAAATTCTACAAAGATTCACAAAAATTTACAAGATAATAATTTTTTTTATAAAATTAGGTTGTATCATTCTCGTCTCGTCTTACTACTTTTTTCTCTTTTCTGCTATTATTTTTTTTTTATTTCATCCATAATTTCTTGTATTACTTATTATTTGTTATGGAAGAATTTAAAATCAGTGACAATATATTTTGGAAAATAAAAGATTTTGGATATTGTTCAGTCTGTGTAAATTTATAAAATTTGAAATACATGGAGAAACCATAATATCATACTAATTAAATGTTAAAGATTAGGACTGAATATTTAATAAACTACGCAACGAATCATATACAATTATCATTTAACGTCTTGACAAAAATTATTTTTTGTTTTACATCCAAAATAAATTACATAAGCCACAAATATCTTCTTAACGTTTTATTATATTATAAGCAAATTTTGTTCAATGATTTGATGTTTTAAAATTATTAATGATGTTTGTATAGGAAAAATAAGTAATTAAAATTAATGCTAAATTTATCTATTTAGGTTTTATATGATTAGGAAAGCAAGGATTTTTTTTAAAAAAAAACGCTAAAACATTAAAAACAATTTTTCTAGAATATTATTGAAAATGACAAACCAACATTTTTTATTTATATTTAGCATTTATTTTGTATTGTTTATATTTAACTTATAATATATATTTTGGCATATAAAAATGATAATCTCAGATTCTATTATAGGATTTAAATCATATTACGAAAAGTTATTATATCGTAAAATCGTAAATAAATGCTACAGTAATATACGGTATATTTCTCACATTTTTATTAATTTTCATTCAAAATACTCAGCTCATTCAAGAGTAGCAAGTTTTATTTCTATGATTTTAAATATACATAAAATAATTAAATAACATAAAAATATTACATTCGGGTGGGAAATTAAGAAATTAAAAAGATAGGATGATCAGGTTCAAAATATTGCTGATATATAATGTATTAATACAATATAATTCTAACAATTAAGGAAAGTTATTTAAATATTCAGTGCAAAATATAAGAATTAAAAAGATAATCATAAAGCATGTACCGATAATTTCATCATTGTTGCTATTAAATAACAAATAATCAAAATTTATTAGTTTAAAATACACACACTCACATGAATTATAAATAACCTTGTAATGACTCACCTTTCTCCAAACTTTTCATCGAAATTTAGATAAAAGATGTCTTCTCCACAAAATGCGTGGAGACCCACTTTATTTGAAGTTAAGAATGACATTCCTAAAATGCATATGTCTTTAAAGTGCGCGTGCGACATCTTTACCAATTCTCTCTTATTATTTATTCTAACGTGAAAAATATCATTCATGGGATCTTTTAATTCAATTCTAAATGAGCGTAATACTTCCTCGCTGATATAGGTCACTGGGGACCCAGTATCAACGAGGAAGATTACCATCTTGATATTGTTTTTTATCTTGACTGTCGTTGCGCAGAAAAGGCGAAGGTTAGCACCGTACATAATCCCACTCATATCCCCATCTAATTCATTCGGGAAATCTGCAAGGTACTTAACATTTAGTTTATTTGGTATAGTAGTATTTACGTCTTCTGTATCAATATCGGTCAGTAAAAGGTTGGAATATTTTCTTGGACCGTAAGAATCATTAAGCTCAATCATTTTATAGGAGTTAAAGAGAGAATATTTGAAATTAAAAGTTAAACATTAATAACTTTTAACAACAACAAGAACAATATTGTCTCCATAAGGGTCTTATATATAGCAATATTATTTAGAATTATGATTTGGACTGACATCTTAATGCGAAAAATATTAAGCATTTTATGTCTGTCAGACTCATTGTTGGTATAAGAAAATTAAAAAAAATGAAACACGAGAATAAGATTACCATTTTAGATATACATTGTATCTTTTATTAGTTGATATGCATCATTTATTGGTTATCAAATTGTTATTCGCTTTATCACATGACTCTCAATGAATTTTCTATTAGATTTAACTTCGCTGTGTAATATACAATTTAAATGACATGATATTTCGTCATATTCTAATACGTTCCACCCGTATTTAACCTATATGTTTCCATACAAGTACAAGAGAAGTCTTAAACTCTCTAGGAAGCGCTTAACTAAGTGTAAAGGACACTTTTATATTAATTATTTATAGTAAGAAAACGCAGGAGAATATTTCTAGCTCCGATCCAGGACAAATAGGTAACCTTCACACTTAAAAGTCTTCGATCCACCAGCTTGTCAATAACTAATCTACAGGAGCCACATGTTTTACTCGTATAATCCTCAGAACATATTATGGCTTTACGGTGAGGATATTCTCTTACTTTGTGAAGTAAATATTGACGAAACGATAATTACTCCATGTGCGCATGGCCCTGGATTGTTTAAACCGAATACTGCGGAGACCACGTCTTGTCATGTTTTGGGTCTGAAATTCAGGGAGAAGTACTATCCTGTGATTACTGCATAACCTTTCCTATGGCAATCGTCTACTAAGTTTCGTATTCTTTTCTGAATGCGAAGCATACATCGTTTCAATTTATACCGAACGTTTAATTTATTACCATTAAGAGTGTCCTTAATCCTTAATTTGTATTTTATCGTAAGCATGACATAGACGATAAATTCTTCTAATGTCTCCATTACCACATGATGCGGTATAACCATCTGGTGAGCAACAAGTCACTTCTTTGAAGGTCCCACAGACTAAAAGTCCTAACACCTGGATCAAGAGAAAGGACTTTTATTCGCAACTTTCTTTCTGGTATTTGTTTGTTTACCAGTATCTTCGCTTTTATTAACGAACGAGTTGATTCTCTCTATTAGTGTTCTATGTAGTTGATTGATCTGTTGCTACAGTGTACGAGCACTGGGTAACACATTTTTGTTATTAACAGCTCTAAGCAACCATAGATTTTTCGAGGAACAAGGAAAATGCCAACAATATTATGCTTGTATCCAATCCGAATTTTGCTCACGAAGTGAATTACATAAACTACTCTGGAGAAAAATATATTACAATGTTGCATCAGTAATGAGAATCCGGATAGTATACCATAGTCATATTTGCCCATGCTTTGTCCCAATGGCAACACCAAATTATGAAAGCATGTTTAAGTTAGTCGAAGCTACCCTTCAGGTATCATGATCTACGGTGATGAGCATAATTATTTGGAAAAAGAAGAGGCGAAATACGCAAAAAATGCGTTAAAACTGCCGAATATGGCCATTTTCCACATTTATCATTCCAGTAGAATCTCCCGAAGGGAGAATAATTTTGCTCTTCGAGCCTATGAACCTAGGTTCCTAGAACCTCCTCTGGAACACATTACTTCGTACTATCCTCTAGGTAATTCCTAAGACCTGCGTGGTCTTTACTGTAGAAGATTATTAGGAAATGTATACAAAAAATCTTTATGATTTTTCGAGGAACGAGGAAAATTATGAAGGACTGATCACCACTGTACATATTCTTTTTTTATTGTAACGATGCAATCTTCATCATTATAGCCCCATGGAATCGTCTGTTCGAGTTACCATCAGTTGGAGACTGCTTGAAGAGTACATTAATATACACAATACCTGTTAATTTTTTACCCAGAGGGTACGAAGTAGATAACGAACACAACATTTTGATGATTAATCGCAATTAATTATTTCTTGGCACAGATCATGATAGTATAAGGATAAAAAAAAGTTAATATCGGTCTTATGTCCATTCGGTCTTATGTCCATTAATGTTTAAAATCCCTATTTATAAACCGGAATATTACCTGAAGGCGCTAAAACATACTTTATTGTTAGAGGATCAACATAAGTCTTAGTTTGCTATCGCAATGGAACAACCAAACTTGGTTAGTGTTTAGCAAATACTTGACGATAGCAACCGTGATCGTGGGAGAATGTCAAATTGAAAAAATGAATATATACATAAACGATATAGTTTACTGTTCCAGAGAAACAAAAATATGGGTTCTTTTGGCGATAAAGTTGACAAAATTATGGAAGAATTTCATCAACCCATGGAACTAAAAGCCGTTGTCGATTTCTTACAAGAAAAAAAGAAACTCTTGGGTATTGATACTAATGATATTGAGAAGTTTCAAGAGATTCCAGGTCCGAACTTCTTTAATTTGACTAAGAAAGAGATTTCTCATAAATCGGGACAGTTTAATCTGAAATATGCGCAAGCAGATAATATTTCGAACATTGTTGATGCACTCAATTTAATTCGTGAAGCTGAAAATAAACTCAAAAAGGTAGAAATGTCTGTCGAGTCTGCGGTTAAACTGATTAAGAATCTTGAGTCAGAACAAACAATCTCAGGTGAGAAACGTCTAGCAATGTTATTTGATTCATTGCGATGATCGTCCACTGTTCTTATAAATTACTCTTCACAGGTGAAACATTTTTATGTAATCGTCTTGGGAAAACTCATATAGGCGAGGAAGGGACTCATTGGGGCTTCAGGGAGAAAGTGGCTTTATTGGAAGCTGTATTTGAACGGCATTTGCCCGAAAAGTTGTTTTGGCCTGACATAATGCAACGGTTTAAAGAGCTCACTGATTCTGATAGAACAGAAGCCGCTTGCAGACAGCAATGGAAAAATATTGGGATAGATAACGCATATAATAGAATCATCCCGGAAAAAGAAAGACTACTTGAATGGCTAGCAAAAAAATGAAATCACAATGTGATTCCATCATTTTTTCAATAGTTATTAACTTATCATATACTTAGCTAGTTTAATTATCAAGTATTTATTAAATATGATCTTTCGGGTATAGTTGGTCCCATCCGCATAAGCATGCATAGTTTTGTAGATTTATGTTGTCTATAGTCTCCGTATTTCGTGTTATAATAATAATTATTCGATAGTGTCATCTACACTATTACGTAATAGGGAAACAGGAGAAATTTCTTATCATGCGAAAAATGATCGACAAAAATGTAATAAAATTAAAAATTTTGAAAGATGCGAGCTTACAAAATTCGTAGATTAATCTAATGAAAACGAAATCATTTAATAAAGATATATACTTCTTATCTAGTTTTACATCAATGACCTCAGTTAATTCATCGTCACGAACCATGACAATTTCCTACTAATCTCACAATATCCCTTCGTTTTCATATTTAAGTGCTCGAAGAGCATTCCAAAGGAATGTTAACAGAACATTTACATTGATAAGATCCTCTTTAGTTAAACGGAGGAAACTATTCCATTAATATTTGACCATGAGTTTTAAATGCCATCTCGTTGTAGATTAAAATAAGATTTTCTTACCATTTCTTGTGAGCAATCGGAACAATCTTATACCGAAAGCAATGAGAATTTCAGAGTTCAATAATTCCACAGAACATTCAAGTGGAAAGTAAGTGAACAACAAAGAAACTTTTATTTCGTTCATATACTTAAGTGGACAACATATATCAACTGCGGAGAATAATATTAGTGGTTAACATATATTGCTGCGGGGAAGAATATTAGTGGTCAATAGTAATATTTGAAATAAGACAACTGTGACCCTTGGGTCACGGTCTCGTAGTTTGAAATTTTTTTATCATTTCATTAGCAATGATATAATAATAGTAACAATGTGTTATTTGTAAGGATAAATGATTGTGACGATAAATGTGTGGTAACGATATCAGTTTATTAATGTGTCGTATTCTTGCAATAAAAATATTTCTTCATAGTAATTTGTTGCTCTTTCCTCTTTCTTTTACATTATCACGTGTTTTAGCAAACATGCTGAAAACTAATTCACGGAAAAGTTTGCATAGCGTTAGTCCCTTTGGATAGCAATTACGAGATATATTTATGCACAAAATTTCTTTGTCCATACATGGGGATCACTGAATTTGTATTGTGGACAATATCAACTGCGGAGATGAATACCTGTGGACGACATAAAAACAACGTGAAGAAAAATATAAGTAGACAACAGATATCAAATTTGTATTGTTGGACAATATCAACTGCGGAGATGATTATAAGTGGACAATATATATCAACTGCGGGGAAGAATATTAGTGGTCAACTTATCATTATTGTGGTACTTTATCTGTGAAAAAAGGCAACTGTGACCCAAGGGTCACGGTCTCATAGTTCGGATAATATAATTGGTTACACAAAATTATCATACATCTAATCATAAATGAGTAATATGTCTGACATCTTATCTTCACGCCGTTAGTATTAGTCCCTTTCGATGGCAAATGGTAATACCGAATTTCAGCAATACATTTATAACATTTGCAACCAATATTATTGTGCTTGTAACTATTCCGTGAAGACTACTTTATAAGGTACACATTTTTATTATGACCATAATGTCATGTGTCGTTACAAAGAAAAAAAAACACAAAAAGATAACAGTTTACACTAATATCCAGTGAATAACAAGAAAGTGGACATGCAATATAATTTTTTAGCAATCAAAAATATCAATAGAATGTCAGGGTGTCATGTGAGCGAAGCTTAGTACATTGTTATATTTTTCGTATATCCAGGTCCTATACTAGAACGACATATTGGTCAGTTAATTATATAAATGCCGACTTAAATATTCTCAGAAGACAGATTAGTGTCATTACCTATTGGATATCATTCAGCAGTACCAACGAGCATCAACAAGTTTTGTGATCACATTAACTGTACTAATTTACAGATGAAAATGGAGTATTAATATGCGGTCATGCATATCATGAAGAATGCTTTCAAAAACTAGGTCTTCGATGCCACCATTCATTTGTTATTCTTACCTGGCTACTTCTATTGATGAATTGACACAGTCATATAACAATCAGTTGCGTATGGATAAAGATATAAATGATTGAATTTTGATTTTGATAATGCAGAAACAATAAGTATACATAAAACGATTGATATTGAATTGAGTGAAAAAATATCAGGTATCTTTTGTAAGTTTTAAAATTTGAAATTTTATTAAAAGTTTACACTAATAATAAAACAGCTTTTGCAGAAAATCAGATTCAAATACCTCCTACGCAATAGCCATTGCGTGATACTTCAAATTGTTATCAACAATCTTGGTTCACTTCATAATATAGAGGAAAATTTATTAGCACGATTTGTATCATCTGAAATTGATAATACTCAAAGTACGATAGAATTTTTTTTTAATAGGTGCAATGGTGTAATTGTAAGTATTTTTTTGGACGTTTGTAGTAATTGTACAGGTTATTATATAGGTTATTGTATGGTTATTTCTGTATTATATAGGTTATTATATAGAATATTGCATAATTAAAGATTTTTAAAAGTATTTTTACGGTTTGAACTTTAAAAGAGCGAAAATAAAGTTTGTTTTATCGATTTGTGATAATTTCGGTAATATTTTAAATATGATGTATTAAATTTTGTGGTATTTGTGGTAACGTGAAAGCAAATTATTGGCTGACAAATATTCAAATCACGTGAAAAACAGCGATTAAAATCAAACGCGTATACAGATTATAGACTATTTGTCGCGTTAAGTACCTGAAAGTCTGAAACAAAAATCTCCATTACATTTTACATGCGTTATGTCACGATACTATCGTAATATGAGAGCCTGCAAGAAAGCTCTCAAAGAACCAAAACTAGTAAGTACATTTCTTAATATAACAAGCCCCTTTCCTTTGGGTTGTCTTGCGAGATCGCTCTTTTCGATGTAGTTGAAAGGGTATCATTTGTATATAGAGTGATTCCAGATCGAGCCACAAGAGTGGTTGGTCTGAGCTCCGTAAGGACACACAATCCAAAGAGGTTTCTTTTAATAAGGTCTACTGGTTCCGGAGGAGGAATTGGGTATGCATCCTTATTATAAAAAGAAACTTCGTTTGATATACTGAAAAATATATTTACTTAATGAATATTTCCATTAACAATGCTTCTATTATTAGGACAACAAGGAAAATATATTATTGAAAAAAATCAATGATGATTCAGAAAATAAGGTAATGAAATTTTTTCTCATTATTTAAATATTGTTTAAAATGATATAGAATAAATTTGATGTGTTTTACAGATAGAATTTGATGATAAGAGATCTGCTTCTGACGTTCCTATAAAGCCCTTCATTCCTCCACCAGCTTCAGCCACTTTACAAGAAAAGAAAACTAATAAGACAATGTTGCGGGACACATATTTAAACCTACGAAAAGAAGTTTTCAATCATCCTTCGCAGAAGGATGTAAGTTTATTGTTCTGTTTTACATCCATTCAAGAGACAATTTTTCTATGACTATTATATCTATTTTATCCGCTGTAGTGGTTCGTTGGAAAATTCAATGTTTCAAGCGATTTTCGTAAATTTCAAATATCGAACGTAAACATACTAGAGGATGGTGGAATATTTCAATTCTCATCAGATGTCGAGAATATATTGTAAGTATGGTTCAAACACTCATGATTAAAACCAGACTAATGAATCAAATTGTGTTGTAGATCTCTTCATCACATTATGCTTATAGACCTCACGAAGATGAAAAAACCGAACTATGTGACAACAGATGAACGGAGTTGGCGTTCAGCTATTCGACAAATTAGCCAACCTGATCCGCCAGACTTCTTCGGAAAAATATTAAATGAATATGAAAAGGTAATGCCGTTGTTGGTATGTGTAGTAGTAAAATAGTCTCTAACCATCTTTTGCAATCAAAATAGACGATAAATGACATAGATCAACTCCGACTATTATTTTATAAAATGTGGGGAACATATTATGAGAAAGTCATCTATTCAGATGACGAAAGACGAATTTTTGAAACCCTTCAAATTGTTTCACGTTCATTGTAATAATAATTTATTTTTACATAGTTTTTCTATTTTCCTGTGTTATATCTGACTTTTTCCTTTAAGCTTTGAAAGAATGCACATGCCAACTGATTCGGTCAGAGACGATAACGAGGATACAGTTATGCACGAGTATATCCACGATGCATTTAAGGAAACTTTCCGAGATGAAAATTATGTGATAGTATGGTAGATAAACATATGTATACTATTTTGAACTTTTTTGAAGATACTAATTGTTCCTTTTACTTGTTCTTTAATAAGGGCCAACTCAATAAGCGAGTCGTCCAAAGATCATCGTGCGACTTATGGATGTTCACAAGGTAAAAAAACGGATATGACCATCTATCGAATTATCGAAGAGGGAGGCCGTGAAGAAATCTGTTTTATCGAGGCAAAACCATTTTCCATCTCAAGAAAGAGCAAAATAGGCGGTTATAATCTCTACAAAGTTGGCATATTTTGCCAGGGTGGGTTAAATAACATGATTTCTCTACATGGAACCAAATTCGAATCAAAAACGTTCGGAGGACACATTTGCGGTAAGTTTATTTTGAGAATTTTATGAATTTGTTTTTTCTTTAACTATTTCCTCATAAAAACATTATAGAGGCCTACATATATTTCTTTTCGATGGATTTGGAATATGACGGTATCTACCGTTTCATACAACTTTCAGAAATTAAAATTGCACAAGGACTTCACGAATTTAACCTTGTTCGGAAGCTAATAATGGAAACATACTTCCTTAAAGTAAATCTTTTCACAGTAATATCAAACATTTTCCACGTTCTTTAGCGCTTACCTTTTTATTCTGTTCAGTCCCGAATAGACAATTATTATTCGGATCGGTATGGCCGAAGTGAATCTCCTCATCGAAATGATTTCGTTCGCCAACCAGCCGCTTCGCCTAGGGCATCCGGAAGTAACATTCCGGATGTTGATTTAAACTAAAAAAAACAAGGACATTCTTTAACTTTCATTGATGCTAATTATTGTGGATTAATTTACATGTAATTTTATGATATGTATAACATTAGTAGTGGGTTAGGAACATTGTATGAAACAAAATTGTATAATTAATTGCTATATTAATTGCTGTATTAATTGCTGTATAACGTTTAATAATATGTTAAAATTGAAGCTATGTAGCCTAGATTAACAATATAATGATCTTGAATTTTATTATCAATTCAATAAATAACAGTTGCAAAACAATTAACAAAACAAAGTTTCAGGTTAAATATTTTTTAATATGTATGCATCTGAGGCAACGGTGAAATTCGTGTTGTTACTAAGCGTTTCATAAGTGACATTAGGAACAATATAATTTTGTAAATATTTAACGTAATCTTTCATGTCGGCTAGAAATATTTAAATATATCGGAGTCCTTATCCCGAAAGAAGGTTCTATAAGGAAATGATTTTTATAAAAACCCATTAATACTAAGAAACGCCCATTCCATTTTACAAGAAGCTCTAGGCTGATTTATTTTACTACTTTTATCTGCGCTAATCTAAGAGGTGTGAGCTGAGGATTTTATATATTATGTTTAAGGGAGATTTAAGAACTATTACCGGTAAGTGATAGACCCATTTGTTTGCGCTTGGGATAGTATGCTGATGCTTTTAGACGCTGAACATGTTTTCGTTAAATACAAGGATGGGAAAGCCATAGAACCAATTCAAGAATTTCCTCCGCTGAGAGTTTAGTGAGCATTGCTTTCGTTTCTGTAATCGCATTTTTTAAGACAAAAAAGTACTAAGTCATCCATTATTAGCATTATCGAAAACCAAAAAGAAATAACTCTTAATGTAAATGGAAATGAGCAGAGTATACACCTCGAGAAAATGAAAAAAAGCAAGACTATCCAAGTAGGTACTATTGATGTGAAATTAAAATTTCAGGAAGACTCCCCATCGGGAACCTAAGAGGTTCTTCAGATGCTCTACTAAGAAAATCATGAATCTGTTTTTTAAATATTTGCGAATTAAGTATGTGTTGGGATTCCATGGGCTATTCTTTGTTCCGAATTGTCACAAATATTAATCTCTGACCTATTAAGAAACAGTCTTATAAAGAATTTGTACCTTAGAAGATGAAAATATTACTGTCCATATATACTTGTTCGTTATCTGAGAGAGATTATTGCGAATCAGTTAAATAAACATGCTCTTGGGCAATGCCCAGTTTCCACCTGAAATGAAATGCTTTCTCGTGAAATATATTTTTCAAATAATTATGTCCCACTTTTGTGTAAACTGTTGATACTATTTTTGTTCGCAAAAAATGATACTGTAAAAGATTTTATAAAAAGATAAAGGAAGACCCTTCGGGGAGTGCATAGCACTCAGGAGTTGGAGTTTTACGTTGTTCGATTCTTTATCATCTGCGGCAGAAAATTACTGGACATCTCCTTAAAACGACCAAGGAATAATTTCTAAATCACACATTACCACAGCTCTTGTGGAATTTTCTTCGTACTGCGGTTTTAAATGGAAGCAATCGGGATAATGATAATGCATCAATCCGAAGCCGGATAATGTCATACCGAAATGGTTGTACAAATAGCAACCGCAATCATAGGCTAGATAACAATTAACAAATTACGAGACTGTGACCTTAGGGTCACGGTTGGCTTATCTCATTACGCCATTCCTCATGTAGTACAAATGTTTATGCTGCTAGAAGGATTATACAAAGTTTAGTAATTAGTGACACTCACATCACTGCTCTTGTGACACCCTATCTTCCTTAATTAAACAGTAATTCTTTTCTGATGACAAATCGTTTTTCAGACATAGAATAACCACATGATCTTTGACGATGAAATTTTTTTTATTGATACACAATGATAAATACAGGCACATCCTGGGCTCGGCCCAAAATTCGGGATGTAACCCGTAATACATGTAAAAAATAAATACATATCGAAGAAAGGCTAAAGCCAAGGATACATGCCGATTTTTTTTTTACGCTAAGACTCTAAGACTTAACCACAAGATTACTCGATGACTTTACCCTTTTTATTTCCCTCGATTCCTTCCCAGCATCCTTTGGCTTTTGTGCCTCCTCCAATAACCATACAATATGCCCAAGAACCTTTTCCACTTTAGTTTGCATGTTATCATCTTTATAAACGACAATCACTGGTTCCGAAAGCTTGAAAGATGGTTTCCCCTCGCTATCTAGAGTGCATTCCATGAAGTACCACTCTCTTGCGTCAGTTACGATCCCAAATACCTTATCCACATCCTGTTCATCTTCCATCTCGTTGGCTTTACGCTTACGACCAGTCAAGGATGATTCCAATTGTACAGATGCCTGGGCAAACCCTTTCATAAAATCTTCCCTCTTGACTTCGACTAAGCCAAGGATCCTTCCAGTTGAACGGCACTCCATAGCGTAGTCAAGATTTCCTTGTCCATTACGACCCTCGATGAATTTCTCCGGAATGATTTTGAAGTTATCCTCATAGAACGAGACTCCGCTAGCCAAATAACAGTAAGAATAAATGGATTTCGTTGCTTCATATGCCATGTCGAGTGGAGTAGTTCTTTGTCGAAGTCTCAATTCGGCCAACAGATGTTTAACTTCTGCCTGTGCCTTTTCATTACTTAAGTTAGCACAGCCACATGAAAAAACGGGAAATACATCGATACTTGGACTCGGGTCCTCACTAAGTCCATAAAGCTGACACATCTTTGGGAACGACCAATCTGAGAATGCTTTTGAGGGGGTCTCTATGATTACGGTAAACTTGGAAATGCTAATATGCGTAGGATCTCACGGAGGTCTTGATCGCTCCGAGGAGAATATTTGTCTCCATCATTCATGAAGTTAAGTTCCGCCCCATCATTTTCAAGTGCGGGTGGTTGATACAACTTACGTATATATTCTTTGAGCCCTTCGAGAGTCGCATGTTCGATATTTGCAGTCCACTTATTTGGTTTCCGTTTCGGGCTCACGACAACGTAGAAATCTGCAGTTAACGACAGGGTTAAAAAAATTCTCACGAAGCCTCTCCACCATTCCAACTACCTTACACGTACCATATCCAGACTTGCTAAGTTTCTCTTTCAGCGAGGCGACTTCCTCTCTTAATTTCAACACCTCGTCCGAAGCGGCAGTCGAAGCGGGTGGTTCAACTATGACGTGAATACACTCTTCAGCAGGTGAGTCAGGGAAGTATTTCGAAATCTTTTTTATTGCTAACAGCTCTTCATTGTCCTTGAGATTGAGATTCCGCAAGTGATCGTCGTGATCGCCAGCAATTTCCACCTTCCATAACTTAATGTCCTTGGCGTCAACGTTAGCGAAAGTTTGCGGATTTTCTGCTTTAATAACTTTTTTGAGCTCACCAACAAGACTATTTTTATCTATATAGACAGGAAAGACATTTGCGAGTGTTTCCTTTAACGAGACAGAGTAACGTGATAGACATTTTCGGCTTAAATAGAATATTTTATTGGCTAAACTGCTGTATACGAGAACAAAATTTTTAAAAATACTATATGTGAGAAATGTGGATGTTGCACAGAACTGCCGTGTGATCATTTGTTTCGTAACACAAGAGTATATGCATCTGCTTAGCGAGCAGAATCAGCAGATGATCGATGCTCCGGACTCATTCTGTAGTTAGTATATTATCAAAAGTATAAATGTAGGTTACAAATCGAAAATAAATAGGTATTATGATTCATGTAATATATCAACAAACACACCGAATTCCTCATATCTTGTTCTACTAATTCGCATATTGTCAAAATCATTCGGCTCTGGATTAACTTTTGCCGAAGCTTTGATTATAATAGTTAAGACTCATAAATCTTTCCGTTTGATGATATCGAACATTGTTTCCTAATATTTCCCATTTTCTGTGAATCGTTCGATGAAGACATATTATATTACCATCAACTAAATCACTTCGTGAGCACAGCTCAGAATTTAATGGAAACTGCGGTAGAATCACGTTATACTCTGTTCATAGTGTAGAGTGTCACGTGTCTGAAATATGATGTCACGATCACGAGATTGCCGCAGTTATCATAAATTATTATTTATTGTACAAGCAAACATTAGAAACAAAAAAAAAATATAACTAATAATTCTAATTGCATATAATAACTCCCATACCTTCGGAATTACATAATCATCATACTTTCTTAGATTAAATTATATGAATTATGATTGCCAATGGTAATATTAACGGGACATATTCATGATCATGTCTTGTTTGTAGTAAATCCGAAACTAGTATTCTTCAATATACAAGGAAATGAAGGTTTACTTGTCACGTAGCCCAACCTTATTTTTTCCAGAATCTTTCGACTAAAAACATTAACAATATTAGTAAATCACATGTTATGAAATGACGCACTTAGACTATTATTGATTTACGCAGTCTATAATCATGTAACAGTTGACGATTTCGTATGACACTGGATCATCACAACGGGTGTAAAAGAGTTTTCTCAACTAGCGATATATCAATATGACTTATGAGAACCGTTTATTGCATTTTATTCCGTGCAGCTATTCCATGTAGTTCAAGTACAGCAATAGATGCCTGAAGGGTATCCCTTTGGGATGTAGAATAGCTAATAGTTAAGATTCAGCGTTCTACGTTATTCCACATATCCCTCAATAAACAACCTTTCTTCTTTAAGAGTTATAGCATCGTATCCATTATTTGTTTCCTTACAAGGATTAATTTACGCACACTATTCCATAAGTATCCTTCACGTATGATCTTTCATTGACACCCCCATCTAACAATTAGAATTAATAACCCGTTACTTATCATTTGTGCATAAGTAAAATACTGAATCTAACTCCGTTTCATAATCATTGTATTCATACTATAACAATACCATAACGATGTACTTTTTTTGTTTCGTTCACATTAATTTGCAGCAAGGTTATCTCCATAATAATGTAATATACCGTTATCAACAAAGAGGATAAATAGGCGAAGCTCAGTCTCACCGGAGTACAGAGCTTGAATATCATAACATAATAAGTATATTTAGCATAACTATTACTCTCTCGTATCTCGTTGTAAGACATTTCTATTAATCACAATAAAATAAACCATGCCCTATTAATCGGCAAGTGTTCAGATAAAGTACCATAGTATTATGACTGCGCAGCCTAATCCCAATAAAACCAAATGTTTTATAATTCGAGAGGTTATAGGACATCCGCTCCTATGGGGATTCGCTTCACGAATCTGTACACTATAAAATTTTTGTCTTTCTTGCTACAGCGCCATCTCAATTTATGAAAGAAGACTACTCTATAGAATACATATCTCCTTGTTACCTATTATCGTGATTACTTTTGTATTCGTCTTTGTCATTGCCGATTTTTCTACATTTTGATTATCTTCTGACAACCCTGAGTAATGGTTATAGATGTCCGCATTTTTTCTATATTGGCATAAACATAACCAAGAAGTTTAAAAGAAACCACCCTTCGGGGATGCTTCACATCAGACGCCCCCATTCCTGTTATTAGAATCTGTTGTCGGACTTTTCTTTATGTTGTTCCCGACGTTAGCTCTTGTACAAAGTAATAATCTAAGGTTCACTGGTCTTTACATTTTTCCATTTGTCCGTTCGTTTACTGCTTAAGATGAAATATGAACATCCGTGAATAATGCAACAGTTATTACATACGGTTAGTTTATTTCGGAATCAAAATAAAGAGAGATTATTGGCAGTGCTTTGGCTAGTTTCACTGAATTTGTAAGACAACATATTCACTGAGCGACCCAAACCCGAACAAATTGCTTGTTTTCATTTGAGGAAAATAATAAAATGGAATATGTACATAATGCAATTACTCTCCTTGTTTAGTTCTAAACGAATCTTGTATCAAATAACGGAACAATATATTTTGCTAAAAAAAGTGATGAGGATAATTTTCACGGAATTATATAGCCCGATTATGGTGTAACATCTACACGTGCGAATATGACTTCCCCTTAAAAATCGCCGCAGCACTTTATCTGTGAATTGCTATTGGTTTATCAAATAGGGGTCTATTGCCTTTTTCATATTAGGTTACTGAGAGAACATATTACTATCGAAACGAAATAATTAGTTCGTTTGTCAAGTTAGTCTTCTATGGAGCCAGTAGTTCTTTTTCTTTGCGTTTTGTTGTACCGATAGTCTTGTACAGTTTACTTTATTGCCTTTATATTGACTTACAGTTATCACAGAAAAAAGAAATAATAACACGTAAGATCAAGATATTAAAGCAGTCTTTAGGTTGCAATTAAATCTCGTGCCAGATGAATATGCAGTAACTGTTGCCATTATCCTACCACTTAGGCTAAAGTTACTGTGTAAAAAATTCTACACTAACCATCTCAAAAAAAAGCAGATATCAATAGTAGACAACACTAAAAGTAACATGCTGAAATAATGGTTCTCGATTTCCAACGGATACAGGATATGTAACGGAGATAGTATAAAAGTTAGTCTGGTGCGATAGTGATCCAAAATATAACTCACTTCGTGCCCTTCGGGCAGAATTTCGTCAATCTTGTGGCAAGAAAAATGCATACTATGGACAGGCTTATTAAGCAATACCATGAAGCGAGTTGCTTCCTTGATTCCAATACCTCGTTCAAGGCGGTGGTCGTCACGGGCGGTCCAACTGTAATTATTATATATTGAACGAATTGTGAAGGCCTGCTCTCCAGGTATTTGTACCATCGTTGCTATATGACTGTCTTACCGCTCAACACGTTTATTTCTCATTAACACAGTCTTATATAAATTATCTATTACAGTAAACGAACAAAGGAAAAATTGTATATGAAAAATCTTCCCTTACTTTGGGAGATCTATTTCATATACTGATTTTTTGAGGAGCGAAGAAAATTATGAAGGATGGAATTGGGATACAAGTAAAATGTGGACATGTAATCACACCTACAATATATGAATGAATAGATATTTTAGCAAATAAGTGTTGACGCTTGATACGAAAATGTCGGATAATTATTGCGTAAAGATTTGTCTGGGAATCGGATTTCTTTTCAGATGCGTGTTAAGCACAGTCTCACTAAAAACAGTTACATCTGTTGGTAACAATAGTCACGTAATTAGGTAACGATAGTTATTTTTTTATACCGTTCTTGTAATTTCACGTTATTATATTTTACTTTTCATTGCTTGAGAACATACTTTAACGATTATAATATATATATAGCAACTATTGCTCCGTGGATCATATTGCTAACAAATAACTTATCAGATATTGTTCCAAATTCGTCTGACAGATCACTGGTTAATTTTAGATAGCGTATGAGACTTTCAATATATAATAAAAAGTATTATGCCCAGGAGGATATTCTGACGTTACCGACGAAACTAGATACATTATGGAACACCAACAAGATATCTAGTGACTTGTTGAAAAGAATAGTATTATGATTTCTGTATGGTTCTTGACCACGCTTATTTTTCAATAACCTAACCTTAGTGAAACCTCACAAAGTGTGCATAATTATCTATTTCTGTGATTGAATAATAAACAAATTGTATACGAAAAATCTTCCCCAATTTTCTGAGGAACGAAGGAATTATGAAGGATGGAATCTCAAAGGTTCCGGTGAATCTAACTCATATTTTAATTCCCTGAACGAAGTAATTCTAATGTTATCCAACAATCACGGACATTCGTTTTTTTATTGTAATAAATAACGGATAATAATAATACAGTTTCGTGAAGTGAATCCCTTTGGGATTTTTTCGTAAACATAACTTAATACACTACAGTTATTGATTAGTTACCTGAAGGGAACTAAATATGGTCTTTGAGATACAACAATATACTGTACATACGATTTATCATGTAACCTACCTATTCTTATCATTTTGATAACGATAATGTGGACAATTATTAATTCACAAGCCATAAAATATGAATACCTCATGTGTCTCGTTGTTTAGTGTCATCTCAGACATAGGTTATACACTCGGCAATCCCTGCAAGTCGGAATTTGTATTTTTTTCCAGGACGAAATTTATTTTGTAATATAGTCGGTATTATATATTTGGTACCAAAAGGCGATGCGATATACTCATCATTAAAATCTGGTTTACCTTAAAAGTAGAAGATTGTCTCACTATGTGTTACTATCCATAAATCGTGATAATTTTGGGTTTCGCTGGAATAATAATTTCCCATATGTATACGTTTTTTTCCGACAAAAAAATTATATGATACAATTAAACAAAGAAAAATCCTTAGTATGAAATCAAGCTGCGCAGCGTGTTCTATTTGGGACTGATTTCTTCTCGTATAATGATGTTCTTGTCATAGACGTTTTAACTGGTCGCTCAAAGATGGGGTTCACCACATCGGACTTGAGGAACTCAAGGCAGTGTAACTGGCCGGGGTAGATGGGTATATCACGTCTAGTTACTACTGTAAGGATCGGTCAATTTCAAGAATGTTGAATATACGGGACTAGTTGGTAAGTAAATTTAGTTATACGCTTTTAGTTTTACACTTTTAGTTCTACACTTTTAGTAATACATTTTTAGTAATACATTTTTAGTAATACATTTTTAGTAATACATTTTTAGTTACATATTTTAGTTATACAATTTCGTTATAAATTTCGTTGTACATTTTCGTTATAAATTTCGTTGAACATTTCGTTAGATGTATTTTGTTTCTGACAATTTCCATAATTTGGTTAATCCTATAACTGTTATACCGGTCACTTACAGTTTAGTATTGCTAAGTTATGGTCAGCTTCTTGGCAAAGGCGCCTTGTTAAGAAGCTAATGGTGTTATTATAATAAAAGATTTGCGATAGTTTTTACCTAGGTATTTTTGTAAGTAACGGAGATTGAATTTTTTTTTGTACCTTGCATTATTGGTCGACTACAGAGCATCATTTTAACCGAAAAAAAAATCATAACAATCTGATTACATTGTAACGAATAAACTGACTGTGACCCAGGGGTCACGATCTCGTAGTTTGGCTTTTTTTTTCTATTTGATCGCATCGCTCTATATTTAGGTTAACCGCAATTTGTACCAAATTTTTTATACATCTATGCTATGAAGGAAACGATCTTCATCTCTTACAGCTATCAGTAAACCAAAAATGCGTGAAGTGTACCAAAGTCCAAAGATATAGACTCGCTATGATAATTAACCAACATACTTAACATGTATGTTTCCGTATAAGAACAATGAGATCTACCCAGAGGATTGATGTCCGACAGCTATAATATATTTCTTTGTCTCTTGGTAGAAAAGGTAGACAAGAATTTTTTTGGTTTCGGCAAATATCTTTTCTTATACTTTATTCAGTACGCATATGTGTTTTATCAAAATAAGCAACCTAACTGTAAACGAAATCAAAATCAAGAATATTATGCACGCAATTAACAAACTTATTCGTTAAGATAATGCAATTGTAATAATGTGTTCATGGGTGCTGCGCACCTCTTCGAAGACATTCAGAAATATATTTCAGTTGCAGTGGATAAAACAAGGAACGTGTAATAGTTCAACTAAGATATTTGTAACAGAAATTCGAATGCAGAAAGAAACACGAAGTTTTAGTTATCGAAAGAAATTAACGACAAAGAGCAAGAGTTATCAAAAACGAGATGATGCTAGTATAAAGATAATACATCTTGTAGAGGAATATAGAAAATACGCATACAAAAAAAGTCTTTACAATTTCTGAGGAACGAAGAAAAATAGTCCATGGGACCTTCAAAGCAGTGAAATGGGAAGTTAACAATTTTCTTATTGGGGATAGGTTAGATACGGATGTGTGACAATATGACATATTTGTGGAAAGATAGAATATCATCATATACGTATCCTTTTTTTCGAAGCTACAGTGATGCACATTAGTTCGAATACCAGAAAAATTACACGTATCTGGGTGACATTACGGCCGACATTATGGATTAGCCAATTAACCATAGTTGTTGGTATGTTGGTAAATGCGATATGATTTACATCTAGCTAGTACAAAATTAGTGTAATATTTATCACGAACAGTGAGACTGTGACCGGAGGGTCACGGTTGGCTTATTCCTTATCATAGTAAACTCGTACATGTAGTACAAAAGCTGTTAACAAAATAGTGGGATGATTCTTTTTTCAATGTAACTAGGTTCCGCTACAAAACGAGATACATTAGCAGAAAAATTTATAACGAAAGAACTGATCGATTTCTGGTATGAGAAAGAAGCTTTTGAGATTTAACGAGGAGGCAATAAGAATATTGGAAAAAAATAGTTCGAGGGTTGAGATAACCGAAGAAAGCTTCACAGATTTACTGTAAGTCTGGCTAATGACAAATCTTATCGGCCTGTTAAGGTATGCGGAAAGAGTCATCCGTTCTCATAATACTGGATAAAGTTTATTTCCACTGAAGAAGTCTTGGTAAGATATGGAATCGACTCACTGGTATATACGCTTTCCAATAATTCTTTCCACGAATCCAAATTCAAGACGGTAACGACGAGTATTTAATAAATTGCATAGGTAATATATTGTTCATTCTGAAACAGTAGAACTGAGCATAGCTCACGGCTCTTTAGTCTTATAGAGTTTATAATCAATACAAATAATAATACGTTAACTATACTTTGCGCAACCCTTCATATATCAGGAATTTTATAAGAAGAATTTCATCACGAGATCAAAATACGAAATAATTAAGAGTTATGGGCGAGTCGATTATGTGATCAAAGTGAGATTAAATGGTTTTATTTGGGTAATAAGCATCACAAACCATAAAGATATACAAGACTCTTTCTGAAACAGCAAATTATTCTGATCATACGTTTCGTCACTTATTAGACATACAGTATTTTATTCTGGGAATATAAAAACTTATTTGCGTTACGGGGAGACAAAGTGGATCAATTAATACGTGAAGACTTCGTTTAGAATATTAATCAATTTGATCTCGTTTGAAACGATAAAAAATTGGAAACAGAACGACCACGATGTTGATTACCTTTATACAACTGGTATATGTTACTGAATTGTTACTACGTCTTTGTCCATTTTCACCTTATGTTGCATTTTATTAACTATTTTTTTTTCGTTATACAGTATACAGCTCGGGATTGTAATCTATCTAGCATGATTTCACCGAACAATGGCTTAGGCAGTTCCGTTAAGTCATCGATAACTTTTGAATTTCCGAAGATACTTTAGTTAAAGAGTCCGTGGAATATCAAACGTTACCTAAGAATGTTAAAGAAGGTTATCGAACAAATAAAAAAGATCCATTTCCGTTATTATGGGCTGCAACGTGATCAGTTAGTTCTACTACTGTCTTAATTTATCTGCAGTCGAAATAGCTACAGGATAATAACAAAAAATAACGACACACTTCACGTTCACTTTTGGTATATTAATTTTTATTACGATTCGGTATTTTACAAAGTAAACAAATGTTTCGATAGACAATCTATATCTTTTAATATAAGAGAATACGATTGTTTTATTATAACCATTATTGTTTCACGATTATTGATCAAACATAATCGAAAAAAAAATAAATAGCTAATATATTATACCCGACGCTACAGGATTGTGATTCATACAACAAATATACATTTTTTATCTTCCTTCGTAATTTCTTTAGTGTAACTAAGCGTAGTCCCCTTTGTTCAAAAAATAAGATTCATTCTTGTAACCGTGTCATATACATTCGTCTGTAGTGAAAAGTGTTATATAATTGAAGTTGAACGGAAAAGATCCACGAATTTTACGATTCGTCTATGTAGACGTAAACACAAGAAACGTATTCTATGTAATGTTCATACAAAGTAGAATGTAAGATTCACAATGCCCTTATGACGTACTTGAAGGCTGAAAGATAACAACTAGCTAAAATAAATAATATTTAAGTTTATAATCCGTGTGATACAAAATGTATGCTACATGTAATACACAATTCGAAAAAAGAGACTGTGACCCTTAGGTCACGGTTGCCTTATTTCATAAGAATTTGGAGACTACAGTATTTTCCTAATTGGTAGTGAACTTTTACTATATGTGCAACCATTATTGTACGAACGCCACGAAGTAAACACAATGAAACTTTCCGCTAACCCTGTACGACATGATCTCTTGCCAATTAGTAAGCAGGTACTATTAGCCACACTGTAATCATGATCTACATTTAACGAAGATCCAATAAAACAGTATACAATATATTTTGTTATGATGTTACTCTTTTGGGATAATATGAGAATAACTTCATGAAAATGGGTTTAATCTATAAACTTCCCAACGTTAAAAAATGGTCGGCTCTCCATGTTAAAACCTTTTTGGAGTCCAAAAAAGAAGACTCGGATTTCACTCAGGCAGACATTGAGAAAATTCATGAAAAAAATCTAGGCAAGCCTACGAATTAAATGGAAACTCATTTTTGCGATTAACTTACGACAAACTTTCGCTGCTTTTTAGTATGGATTATAATGCAGCGGATTCTATTATGGAATATGTATAGCAATTTTGTAACCAGAATAGCAGTGACGTGGAGAGAAAAATAGACGTATTAAATCTCCAAGGTGAATAACTAGTTGTATGTGTTTCCTAATAGCCATTTACTAATAGGAAAGAAACTTACTGTTTTTTTTTTTGATAAGTTAACCTTATGAGCATTTCTTCTACACAAAGTGTACAAGGCTTACTACCGAAATCGCCAAATCATGTTAAATCTAATATCTCTTTGCATAATTTGTTTTCTAACCATCATATTGTGCCTAGGACTCCATTTTTCTATTACAGGGAGTCGGATGCTGGTGCAATTTATTACGCATGTAGAATTAAGAATGTTGATGAAAAGGGACATATTTTTATCTCTCCATCTATTCCTGGCACGACATCCTTTGAGAGTTTACGTGACTTTGAAACATGGATAGTTGCACAATTCAACAAAAACCATAATTTGAAAGAAAGTAAAAAAGCGGTCTTGAGTAGCAATAGTAGTCAATATTTTTTTGTGGGCACCTCGATTTCAAATCTCAAGAATAGTTATGCATAGTAGGCATGATACACAATAAAATGATGCTAGAAAATTTCGAGAACAAAAAAATCACTTAGCTCAGAATTAACGAAATTTGTATGTTGACCTGGCAGTGGAGATTGCTTTAGAAATTTTAGTATACCTTTAGTGTAACTCAACTATCACTTAAGAGATTCTTTTTTTCATAACAAATGTATTAAGCGTATTCTTCTACTTCAATCTGTACATCAATAAAGCAGAAGTATGTCTATATCGTATGTAATCTATCCGGTTTCTAACAATCCTAATCTCATGTTTCTGTTACTCATGAATTATGGTAACAACCAGTAGTATCAGATTACTCCGATTTAGCCTTTTTTATATCCATTAGTCTTCTGGATGGGGGGGGGATAGAGAAACTCAGAGAAGAGTTCAGATGCGGATTGTGTCTCGGACAAAAAATATACGTGGAACAGCTAAGGCGTATACAGTATATATGTTTGCATTATTTTACTTTCCGGAGACTAACACGTGGCAATCTTTAACTCTATCTTTTTGCTTTGTTATCGGGAGGACAATTATCTTCTTCCTACTTATATCAAACGGCATCATGGTTGTACAAAATAATATTTAAATGTTATGATGAGCGTTTGTGTATAATATAGATGCAACATTTTCGCACATGGAATAGATAATGAAAAAAAGATAGATACATCCATCGAGAGCCAGCGGAATAACAAGATATTAATTAATTATAAGACAAAAATAATGAATCGAATGTTTTTACTTCGCATCTATATTTTGACTGTATTCGTTTTGCGATTCTATTGACATCAGAAATATTTATGTTTCGGAATTGACAGATGGTATTGTATAATATGGTTTTTCTCATTTCTAGACTATCTTTTATCATAATATTACTAACAATTTATTTGACGGCTAGTCAATATAATTTACTCTGACAAAAAATGTGCCCATTTTAGATTCAGTTAAGTCATAAGGATATTTAATAGTATGACTAATATGTATTCAGTTATTACTTTAACGTTATGCTATATGATACTAAAATTACAGATATTATGACTTTATTGTGATTATTTGTAGAAGTTACTTAACATTAAATCTATTATATACTTAAAAGATAAATTTTCTAATTATGTCACGTATATTATTTATTATTATTATGTAAAACTCGAGGTATACCATTAGGAGTTGTATTTCTTATAGAGTCTATGTAATATCTATAATTCCATATATTGTATATCCAATGTAAATTTATTATATAAATTTTCATAAATCTGTGATTTATATGAGCAATTTATTTATTTTTAATATAATTGTAGACATATTGTAAGGATTATATATAAAATTAGCATATATACAGAATCATTTAAATATAAATTTACATATAAATTAAAGTTAAATAAATTTATATAAATATTTCATATAAAATTGCATGAATATAGAATTATTTAAATATAGTTCTATATATAATTTATGATTAAATAAGTGTTATGCAAATATTTTATATGTATACAATAAATAAAAAAATACATTAATATATCTATATTTCTTTAACAGTTAAAGATTTACAAACGTACTTATGTAATATGAATTAATTTTACCAAATTGTAGTACAACAAGGAGTCAAGGACTATTTCAGGGGGACGCTAAAGCGGAGTCAAATCACGTGACTTCGAAAAAAATTTATTTTCTAAATAAAATTTTTTGCAATATATATACGACCTTTTAAACATATATACTAAGTGTATTTTGGCCTGCTCTGCAAGTTTACTTAGAATGACAAAATAAGTTTTGAATGCCGTTTTCAATTTATTTGACTTTTCATTTTTGTCTATCCATT
>QZLH01000588.1:40327-74896 GCA_003833135.1 Oehlia diaphana
AACCTTAAGTAAACTCGTAGAGCAGGCTAAGATACACTTATTTTATGATTTTCAAGTTTTATGTTAAACTTGTTTCATAAAAAAATTAGTTCACTCATATTATATCGAATCACGTGATTTGACTCCGCTTTAGACGACCCCACTATTTCATTAATTGATCAAATTATACAAATTAACATCATTTTCATATATGGACAGAATGTTAAGTTATTTGAAATACACATACAAGCAACAATATAACAATTATATTTAATTTTGTTAATTAATTTTTTGTAATAGAAGTTTACTTTTTTACTTTAGCAAATCATATGTTACAAATTCCTTTAATTGACTTTCATCAATTTTGATTTATATATCATTAAACATTAATTGGTAAATTATTATAAGATAATATAAATTTGCCATTAGTTA
The DNA here is from genome assembly GCA_003833135.1 of Oehlia diaphana. NCBI lineage: Eukaryota > Fungi > Glomeromycota > Glomeromycetes > Glomerales > Glomeraceae > Oehlia > Oehlia diaphana. Next base: position 40,739 of record QZLH01000588.1, read on the forward strand.
AATAAAGTAGCTTCCATGTCAACTAATACAAAAATATTAAATGCATAAATTATGTATAATTTATAACTGAAGACTGTATGTATAGAATTATACTATTAAACTAAAAATAATTTAGTTACATGATTACATAATTTGTACAACCTAAATTTTTTTAAGCTAATCTTGAAACTTTTAAACTTTTATCATTATTTTTTTTTCTTTTTTTGTTCTTTTGTAAACTCATTCAAAAATATTTTTCAATTATCTTTCTTATTATTATCATATTTTTTTCTCTTCTTTTTCATCTTCATGTTTATGAAACATTCTATAATCATCAATAGCTTTTGCACCTTTTTCCACTTCCAGTATTTATTAACGGAAAATTATTGAAAGGCAAACTAGCATCATATGCATCACGCAATATAATATATTTACTCACAGTTAATAATAAAAGTAACTTATTTAAACTTTTTTTTTAACACAGTCTCCACTTTCCTTCTCTTGTCATGACTTTGATAATATCACCTTTTCAAACACGAAAAAAATAACAAAGAAGTAAATTTAATAAAAAAATTATCCCATGTTTACTAATTGGTCGCCAGTAATTTTTTTGATGATATATTCACGCATGTAATTTTTCTAATGATATTTTCATGTTCACGTATTTTTATAGCTTATTTATACTTCTATGACTCTGGACGTTAGTCTCCATGAGATAAAAGAGTTATTTCACGTGTTGCATAAATATCATAATTTTCATGGCTGCGCCGCAAAAATCATTGATATTCAGGACTAGAGGTCTGCAAACGGGACCCAGAACCCAGAAACTCTAACCAGCCCAGATCCAGATCCAGGTTTTGGCTGGCAAATTTTCTTCAAAATTCACCCGGGCCGGGTCCAGGCTGGTCGTTAAAACCCAGATTTTTGTAATTCTGGCCAAAATCGTCTTAATTCCGGCCGAAATTAAACTGGCCAAAATTAAGTTAGCCGATTTTTTTGTTTTTACAATAAAACTAGAGTCATACCCTAGGGCCGGTGGCCGGCCCTTACTGAGTATGATATATACCATAAATTTTAACACTTATTTGTAGAAACAATAATATTGGTAATAAATATATAATTTAATTTTTATTGAAATAAATAAATAAATAAATAATTTATTTTATTTTTTTTTTCATCTAAAATAATTTTTTTTTGCATTTCGATTTAATAATCTTGTAATTGGCTTTAAAAGAAGAAATATTATGAATTTTTTTAAATTATAAAAAACATTTAACAATTTTTTTAAAAAAAATTTTTCGGTTTCTTAACCATGCTATAGTAACTATTTAAAAATTTTATATAAAACATATATTATAATAAATATTCATATTCAAAATAAATTATTCAATAAAATTTATTTCACACAAATCAAATTTGGACGATTCTATGTCCACATTTTTATTTATTTGTGTAATATATATAATTTTTTTTAATAAATCAATTCATGTAATATATATTTTAATAAGCAAATTTGTATCATATAATGCTTTTTTTAATAAATAAACTCATATAATGTTTTTTAATAAATAATTTTTTTTTAATATATAATGCTTTTATTTTAATAAATAAATTCATGTAATGTTTTTTTTTAAAATAAATTTGTATAATATTTTTTTTAGTAAAAAAATTTAATAAATTCAGGTATTAATTTTTTTAATAAATCATCTCATGTAATATATATTTTATTAAGTAAATTCATTAATTTTTTTTTAATAATTAAATTTATATAAATAATCACTAAATTTGTATAATGCTTTTTTTTAATAAATAAACTCGTATAATGTTTTTAATAAATAAATTCCTATAATTTTTTTTTAACATATAATGCTTTTGTTCTTTAATAAATAAATTCATATAATGTTTTTTTTAATAGATAAATTTATATAATGCTTTTTTTTAAAATAAATTTGTATAATATTTTTTAATAAATAAATTTAATAAATTCGGGTATATATATTTTTTTTAACAAAATAAAATTCGGATATATATTTTTAACAAAATTCAGATGTATATATATATTAATAAAATTTGGATATATATTTTTTTATATATATTTTGACCTTCAATTCCTATTATAATCACTACGAACAATAAAACCAATTTCATGCTGCAGATCATGATCAATTTTTTTTTTTTTTTATATAAACGACCATTGTTCATAATATTGAACTCAATATCAACTCAATATCAATATCAATATCAATTTCAATTCAATATCAATGTCAATATCAATATCAATAATATAAAAAAACGTACCCTATACTTAGCGCATAAGAGCTAACCAAATTAGTAAATTTTCCTTTCTTTCCAGGATAGCACAATTAGCAGAACAACCAATCACAAGGAATATCACTATTAAAATGAAGATCACCTGATATTGTTAACTATATAGCGTGATCTGTATATGGTGTCAATGATATAATAAAAGTCCGGGTCTGGTCTGGGCTGGGTTTTTAATATATTAAGTCCAGGCCGGGCTGGGCCAGCACTTTAGGTTAATTTTCAAGTGCTGGCCAGGCCAGACCTCTATTTAGGACTCCCATAAAATAACTATTACATATTTAGTAATATTCAAAAAAATCATTGAGAATTTTTTCTTTATAAAAAATTCATTAGAGAATTTTGGTTTTTTTATAGATAATTTTGTTAGAAAATTTTTTAACAGGGAGATTTTTTTTTAATAAAGACTTTCTTTTGGGAATTTTTTTTAATACTAGGTGTATCAGGAGTTGTATTTTTTGTAAATTCTATATAGTATCTATAATCTTATATAGAGATATTATAAATATTTTGTATAAAATTAGCATAAATATAGAATTATTTAAACATAAATTTATGTATAATTTATAGTTAAATAAATTTTATATAAATATTCATATAAAATTGCATGAATATAGAATTATTTAAATATAAATTTATGTATAATTTATAATTAAATAAATATTTCATAGATATTTTATATATCATTATATATATTATGTAAAATTACCATATAAAATTTATACAAGTATAAAAATATTTATAATTTTCAAATAAAATCTTTATCAGTATATCTATATAATTCTTTAAAGATTTACGAATGTATTTATGTAATATTAATTAATTTTTTCAGTACAACATGGACTATTTCATTAATTGATTCAATTGGAATCAAATTATACAAATTTATCATTTTCATATATGGACAATCTAATCTAAAATGTTTTGACTGAACTTTTAAATCATACCACTGAACTAAAAGCCAACTTTATACCTTCATGATTATTATTTAAAAAAACATGTACAAGCAAAAGAACCTACAATTTAATAATTGTATTTAGTTTTTGTTAATTAATTTTTTGTAATAGAAATTTACTATATTATTACCTTAGCAAAGCATGAATTATCATATGTTACAAACTCTTCTAATTGGCTTTCATCAATTTTAATTGATATATTATTAAACATTGGCAAATTATTATAAGATAATGTTGCTCAAACTAATTTGCCATTGGTTAAATGTACTGATTCATAAAATGAAATTATAACTGTTTCTACGTCAATGATATTATTCTCTTCATTTAAATCAGGTATTATTTTCAAATATTCATTCAATACTTCAAAAAAATGTTCTAATCCATCAATAATTTCTATGAGCCCTCTCTTGTTTTTAATTCATTAACTATAGTTTCAATGAGTCAGAATGGTATATTATTGTAATTTTTATATAAGTTAACATTATTGGATTGATAAAAATAATGTGGTTTATTGAAAAATATTGTCCTGTATACTTCTTGCATTTTCGCATAACCTGTTTAAACATAAAAATAATATTAACTAGTATATACTTAAAGTTAAATAAAAATTAAATGGTAAATTGATATTTACAGTTCCTAAAATCTGAGAATTAACATTATGCTTATTTGACATACAATAAGGATCTTTGATATAAGTTTTATGTAAGGATTCAAATGTTTCTGCATTCCAACCATTAGGTGATTCATAGTCTTTAATAGCAGGAATCATATGATAAAGAAAATGATGAAGTTTTGGATATTGACATTGATTATTAGAGTAAGAACCAATTAAAATAAAGTCTTTTGCCCAACTCTTCATTAATTTCTATATTATTAATTGGTTAGATTAATTAATATTAATATAATCTATACAATATACAGTAATTAATTATAACATAAATACCTCAAAGTCATTCACTTTCAGTAAATGCTAATTTTCTTGTTTTTCTATACATATCATTCCATTTTAGAAATAAACCTATCAATTTGCTATCTAGTTTTTCCTCTAATAATCCATCAAATACAAATAGCATTACTCGCATCATGTTTCAATATTCAAGTGCAGTAAAATGAGCAAGATCTGCTAATCCTTTATGGAAAATTTTAAGGCTATGATGTTGTGGAATACCTGCAAGTCTTGTATCCATTTTTTCAACTAATACATTCCCCTGATTTTTCAATAAATTATGTGTAAATTCAATCATATAAGGAAAAAGCTTGAGATCCAGATAGTGCATTTTTTCTGGTGCTGTTGTACTATAAATATTATAATTCCTTAAATAAATATAAAAATATCAGTAAACTATTATTATCATTATAAAAAAATATTTAATAAAATACATATGGTAAATTCCAAAAAGTATTATTCTGCTCATGAATAAAATACTCTTTTGTCAAACCAGAATTGATTGCAGTTTGCATATTTTGCTGTGTTCTTGGTAATATTTCCTTTATCATCAAATCAATTTTATTTGAATTATTTTGATCAATAAGACAACTATGACATGGACTTTACCATTTTGATCCACCATATGTTAAACAATATTTACTATTCTTTGGCCAATCTCCTAATATCATATTGCAGTTTGCATATTTTGTTGTGTTCTTGGTAATATTTCTTTTATCATCAAATCAATTTTATTTAAATTATTTTGATCAATAAGACACTATGACATGGACTTTGCCATTTTGATCTAGAGAATGGAATCAATTCTAGCAAAATTGAATTAATCAAAAATCAAATCTAATTCAATTAATCAAAAATCAAATTAAAAAATCAAATCTTTTATTTGTGGTGTGATACCTGTCACCCATAAGATAAAGATTTACCTCATGTTGCCACTGACATGGTGCAGAGTTTGTAAAATAATGCTTGGTTAATATAAAAATTAAAACAAAAATTAAAATTTCTTACCAAAATTTCAATTTGTGATAGTTTCTCCAAATTTCATATAAAAATATTTAATATTGCACTTTTTCATCATAAGAAAAAAGCTAAAAGAATGTGTTATGTTTTTAATACAAAGATGAATTTATTTTATTACAAACTGCAAAAATTATGAACTGTAGAAATCTTATCAAAAACCACTTGTATTTATACATTTCAAGAAAATTATTTCTAATATCCACTATCTTTTTCTACTAAAAATTTAGAAAATTTAAGAAAAATAAAGAAATTCATTATCATATGACTATCTCGTAACTAAACTAAACTATAAATAGTATTTATCGGCTAATTATTTATCTATCGGTTAATTATTTATCCATCAGTTAATTGGTTATTACAGTGGCGCAGTAATTTGATTTTTTTTTTATTTTTATTATTTTTATATAAATTAATTTATTTTCCTTTAGTTATTGCATAGCAAATAGTAGTAAAATTACTTTAATTTAAATATAAAATAAATAGGGCATTGCTAAATCTCACTGCAGTTAATTCTTACCTAATTTCAGTCAGAATTATAATTTGGCCGGAATTAATTATATAACCTAATAAAAAGTTTGACTTTTTTAGTTAATGGCTGAAAGTGGTCTAAATGACCTAAAAGTGGTCAAATGTTACCATCAGCTACCTTATTTGATGGTTGAAAGTGGTCTAAATGACCTAAAAGTGGTCAAATATCCATTAATTAAGTATATTAAACTTACTATTTTTAGGGTTATTTAGACCACTTTTAACCATTACGAAATAGATTTTAGTGATTTATACCACCTTGTAACTAAAAAGGTCAAATAGGTTACAGCCAAAAATTAAGCACCAGTGGTTAGATTTAGCAATGTTCAAGCAAAATTACTATAAAAAAAAGTAGATTTTTCACCTATTAAAATTGTTGCAGCATAAATATAATTATGAATGATGATCAATTTTTTTTATGACACATAAAATCGATTATAATCAATTTAATCAAAATTGAAAGTTGAATCTTAGAATCAAATCTCAAGATTTGATTAATCATGATTAACCGATTCTTAAATCAATTCTCATTTTAAAAATCGATTCCAATCCCTATTTTGATCTACCATATATTAAACAATATTTACTATTCTTTGACCAATCTCCTAATATCATTATTACTATCATTGTACACCATATATAACTACTATTACCAAATTTTAACTGTATGCCTATTTATTCTTGAGCTTGAATAAGTGCAAGAAGAATTTCAAAACATTTATGAAAAGTAATTTGAATTGCTTTATGAAATTCTTTAGTTTCTTTCTTTTGCTTAGAACCCTCTAAAACAGATATTAAGTCAACAAGTGCTTTTGATTCAGATTTATTACAGAGATTAGCTAGAATATTTCCAATAGTAATAAATATTGGATGTCAAGAATTTTTTCCAAAGTGATCAAGTGTAGTTGTATCAGAGTAAAATATGATTGGTAAAATCTTACTCCCATAAGGCACATAATTAATTGCTTGCTTCTACCAGTCACAATTAAACATTTCATTATAAGATCATTTTTGATTAACCTAATAAAATTGTTTAGTTATTATTAATAAGTAAATAAAAAGAAAATATAATTAATATAAAAATATTTGACAAGTTACTTACTCCTTAATTAATCCAAATCTCATTATAATCAATTACCAATTCTTTTGCAATTTCAGCATTCCCTACAATTTCTTCAATTCCTGATAAAATTGGCTAATATTCAAAAGTATATTAGATATCATCAATATTGATTATAGATATTGAGTTAAATAAAGTATGTTTTTGTTTAAACTATCTAGAATTGGAGAGCAATACAAATGGAAGTTGGTAACATTTTTTCAGGTCAATTTGCATGAGTGCAAAGAAATTTGAGAAATGTATCACCAACATTTTTAGAAAGTTTGTGATACACTACCTAATTAACCAAAAATTAGTATTTGAAATAATGAATTATTAAGAACAAAAGTGTTTTAAATACTTAATAAGTTTTACAAAATCACAATAAATCTCATTTGGAAAATTTTGATAATCACTCTCAGAAGCCAAAATCCAAAGATAATGAAGAATCAGTTATCTATAAAAATGAAATAAACAAAACATTTTAATAAACAATCTATTAAAAAAGATTTTTTTTTTAAAAAAATATACATAATGATATTTACTATATCTAAGGAGATCTCAAAACCTTTAAATTTTCTTATTCAAAGACTCTATAATATAATCTTTATTAGATAATCATCATCTAATTACCTTCACAATATATTTTAAATAATAAATTCACTGAATTTTTTAAGGATCCAATATCACCATCTACAAAAAAAAAATGAAATAATTAGTAACCGTATTGCTTCATTAAAAAGGTTATTCAAAAGACCTTTTTCACTGATTCACATGCATCCAAATGTTCCAAAGTACCAGCCATCTGCAGAAGAAAAAGAAAGAATAAACCTTTAGGGATAGTTTATGAAAGGAATTAAAATAAAAAATAATGCTCACTGAATTATTCAGACATCTTAACATCTCAACTACAAAAAGAAAAAAATTGAAACATTAGTAAGCATTTCGTTATAAAAAATTTTTTTAAAAAAAATTGCTCTATTCTAATGATCCAGAAATGTTTAAAAATTCCAGGTTCCAGCCACACTTCCCAATGCCTTAGATCTACTTAAAAAAGAAAATAATCCTATTTTTTATTAAAATTCAAATTATATTAAAGGAATGAAACACTAGTATATTTTTGTCCAGCAACATTATAAAAAAAAGTAGATTCTGCTCAGTTTTTCTTTACCTCAATTACAAAAATCTGATTTAAAAAAAAAAATAGATTAGTTAAATTATCAAAAAAAAAAATCACAAACCATTTTCTTTGACTTTCCCTTACCTTAATTCCAAAAGTCTGGCAATGTTTTCCATCTGGCAATCCTATTAAACAGATAAAAATAAATGAGTTTAATTTATTAAAATAGTAAAAAAGCTTTCCCTTTACTTCCCTTTACAATAATTCCAAAAGACTGACAATATTTTGTTTAACAACCCTATAAAAAAGAAAAAAATAGTTTAGTTTAATTTATTAAAAAAAAAGCAATGAAAAAGCCTTTTCTCAGCTTTTCCTTACCTCAATTCCAAAAGTCTGGCAATATTTTTCATTCAGCAATACTATAAAATAAAAAGAAAAAAATGTATAAAAAATGAAAAAACTTCTCTTTCAACCCTCCCTTCAATTTCAAAAGTCCAGTTTTTGTCCAGTAATCCTACAAAGAAGAAAAATAAATTAATTTAATCTATTAAAAAACAATGAAAAACTCCTCTCTTACTTCAATTCTCAAAGTCTGGCAATTTCTTTTGTCTACAAAAAAGATTTATTTTTTCAAATTGGATTATCCTGATCTTGATTATGGATAATATCTTATCCAATTCACAAGTAGGGATGGCAACGGTCACGGTTATTAACCGGTCATGACCGGTTATGACCGTGACCGATATTGGTCGGTCAAAGGCTTCTGACCGACCGTTTAACTGACTGGTTTGACCGACCGTTTGACTGACCGTTTAACTGACCGTTTAACTGACCGTTAACTAAGGTTGCTTGCCAAAACCTCTCCAAAATCCTGCGATAAATTTCGGCAAGATTTTACTATATGATTTAATATAGTTTCGGCATTTTCCGTATAGGTTTCGGCAGTTATTAAGAAGGTTTCGGCAAGCAACCTTACCGTTAACTGACCATTTAATCATTTAACACTTTTTTTACGAACTTAATCAATAAAAAAAGTTGTTATAACATTACTTTAGTGGATTTAATCAAAAAAAAAACACTTTAACGTTTTTTCTTAATTAAATTCATTAAAAAAATGGTTAAACGGTCGGTTAAACGGTCAGAAAAATGGTCAGCCAAAATGGTCGGTCGGTCAAAGGCCCTTAACCGGTTATGACCGACTGATAACCGACCGTGACCGACCGTTGCCATCCCTATTCACAAGTGATACAAATTTGCAGAAAAAAATTGATCAGTACTATCATATTATTAACTAATTGCTGTCCTGATTGCTAACTATTTGACTTATCAACTTACTGGTTACAAACTGGACTTTAAAATTATATAAGTAAAGGAGAGGAGGGATAACATTTTTTTTTTAAGAGAAATATTCTAACACTTCTCTTTTTCTTTTTTTAGGTTGCCAGACAAATAATATAATTTGAAAATAATCTTTTTTCTTAATATATTTACAAACAAAAAATTTGTAAATCAAAATGCCATTCATCTTTATTAAATGAATATTTTTTAAAAAACCAATTGGTCACTATAAATTGGTAGCTGATTTTATATTAAAGAATAAATAAAAATCCTGACTTCTTAAAACTATCAGATAATGCAAACCAATCAGTAACCAATTGGTTACCAATAGATTAGTGACCAATTGGTGACTGATTGTCAATAATAAGCTTAATATATTTATCAAAACAAACTCAAAAGCTTAGATTAAGTATAATTTGACTTGCTTTATTTACAAAACTATAATGCTAATTTATAACTTTAATATGTAATCAAATATTGTAAACAAATTGGCAACCAATTAGACACCAATCAGTCATTTAACCAATTGGTGACTGATTTTTCATATTTTAACCTGTGTAATATTACTAATATAATAGAAATAGATCACCAAAAAATAATACAAGAAATAGAATTTAAAACAGAAGAGCAAAAAAAAGGTACCCACAGATATAAAAAGAAATATAAGATTGCTGATGAATATTATTTATGATTTTATGATGTAATTATATTTTTTAACAATTAAGAAAAGAATACCAGAAAAAAATATAAGTATTAAAGTAATGATTATAAAATATTCACCAATAACTTTACTGCATTCATTATTATTACTATAAAATAAAAAATAATCACAATATGTTAGTTTCTATATATAAGTGAATCTAAGCAAACACTTACATGAATTATAAATAACTTTATAATGACTCACTTTTTCAATTTCCTACCTCTCTTCTTCCTCCACAAATTCATTTCTTTTTCTCCAATCTCTTTATTAAAATTTAAGTAAAAGATGTAATCTCCATAAAATGTGTGAAAACCTACTTTATTTGCATTTAGGAATGACATTCCTATAATACATATATTTTCAAAATGTGAATGTGACATCATTGCTTGTACTCTTCTATTATTAATATTAACATCAATATAGTCATTCACAGGATCAGCCATCTCAATTCCAAATGAACGTAGCACTTCTCCACTGATAAAGGTTGTCGGAGATCCAATATTAATAAGGAAGATTACCATTTTGATCATATTTTTTATTCTAATTGTTGTTGCAAAAAAAAGACGGAGATAGGGACCATATATAATTCCAGTAATATTTCCATCCAATTCATTTGGTACTTCTGAAAGGTACTTAACATTTAGTTTTTTTGGTATAATTTCATATATGTCTTCTGCATCAATGTCAGGTAATAAAATATCAAAATCTCTTGGATTGTTATAATCATTAATGTCAACCATTTTATAAAAAGTTTAAGAGAAAGTTATACTTGAAATTTAGGAGAAAAATGATAAGAATGATTATATATTATATATAATTGTATCAGATGAGTTAAGAATAATTATATATTATATATAGTTGTGTCAGATGAGATAAGAACAATTATATATTATATATAGTTGTGTCAAATGAGATAAGAACAATTATATATTATATATAGTTGTGTCAGATGAGATAAGAACAATTATATATTATAATTGTGTCAGATGAAATAAGAATGATTATATATTATATATTGTCATATAAAGTAAAAGTTTAAGAGAGAATTATACTGGAAATTTAGAAGAGAAACAATAATAATTATATATTATATATTGTCATATCAGGTGATTCATTTTTTAATTTATAGACTGATATGTCAAGTATACCAATATGCATCACATTAATGATTTAAAAGAATAAAATTTATTAATATTTCCTTTATTTTCTAGTAATTACTATCTATTAGTAATATTATTATTATTTATATTTCATATTTAATGATTTAAGATTCTGACCCAAAGTTTGTCATCAATCAGATTTAATTTTGAAACAAGTTTGAAATTAATACAATTTCCACCTTGGAAAGTAATGAGTACTAATATTAAAGATTTACTCATTTTCAAATAGAAATATGGTATTTTTGTCTAAAAAATAGTTATAATATGAAAGTATTATAGTTTATATTTCCAACTTTGCAAAATATAAAATAAAATAAAAAATATTATCACTCATATAATTATATTAGATTTTTTACAATAAGAATAAAAAAAAAGAAAGCCTAAATTATAAATTTTTAAAAATAATAAATTAATACTTTTTTTAAAAAAAAATAAAAAAAAAGGGAAAACTTTAAATAAGAGAAGTCAAGTAAACTTATAAAAATTTAAGAGAAAACATATATTTAAAGAAATATTAAAATTTTTGAAAATAAATAATATGATTAAAAAAATTATTCTCAGTATTGAAAAAAACTGTAAATAAAAAATTAAAAAAAATTATTTTTTGGTATAGAAAAAAAACTTAAATTAAAAAGAATAAAAAAAATTTTATTTTGATAACTGAAAATAAAAAAAAAGGATTAAAAAAAAATTCTTTCTCAGTATTAGGGCTCTAATCGATTTCAGTGATTACTGAACTGAACTGATTAGTTTTAGTATTAGAACAGTTTTGGTATTCTGATTTACTGAACTGAACTTTTCAGTAAATTTACTGATCAGTTTTGGTAACTTTGGTTTTAGTATTAGTTTTGCAATTTACTGAATTAATTTACTGAACTGATATTTTTGGTATCAGTTTCAATAAATTTTACTAATCATTTTGGTAAATTTACCAAACTGATTTGCTGAATATTTCATGTTATTTTTTTGATAAAAAATGTTGTGAAACATTTTTTAGTTAATTTAATTAAAAAAAAATGTTCTGTAACATTTTTTTTGACAATTTAGGCTGTTTCAAATTAATAATTAGTTTTATGTCTTTTCCAGCCAAAAATTTTGAGGGGGGAGGAAATAATTTAAACAAACATGAAAATTAAACATATTAAAAATATCAGAAATTTTTGGTAAAATAAGATATTCTCAGTACTATTAAATTTTTAGTAAAGGAGAGGTGTTTTAAGCATATTTAAACAATTTAAACATATATGTTTAAATTACCCTTAAATTTTTCAAAAATAGGGGGGAGGACATTAAACTAAAGATTAAATTGGAACAGCCTTAATAAAACATTGTGAAATGTTTTTATTAGTTAATTTAGTTAAAAAAATATTTCACACCATTTTTTGATAATTAAATAAAAACATTGCAAAACATTTTTATTAGTCAATTTATTTAAAAAATGTCTCACAACATTTTTTTCAATAACTTAATAGAAAACTTTGCAAAATATTTTTTATTAGTTAATTTAATTTAAAAAAAATGTTTTGCAACATTTTTATTAATTAACTAGCTAGTATTTTTTTTTGTTCCAGTATCCACCATAGTAGAATATGGGACTGAAAGAAACAAATTTAAGCATATTAATTAATAGTATCATAAGATCAATGATTGGGGATCAAAGCATATTATATTTTAATTTAAATAAATTTTTTTAGAAATCTCAAGGATGATTTTTTTTCACAAAGATTTTTGTAAATGGTGTAAAGTAAATCATCGTTAGAATAATAAATGAAAAAAATTGTTTCACTTGATGTATTGTTTTAAAATTTATTTATTATTTAAAAAATTACAATAAACTAAAAAAATCAATGCAACACTCACATTATTTTAGGTGACTCACAAATGATTTCACATTTTTAATACATTAATAATCAAGAAATAAATACAATTAAAAAATGTAACAATTTAAAATCAAAAGTATATGAAATATATGTGTAATGTCAAAACCAGAGGCTCCATAATGTATGTTTATTTAATTTAACATTATTATTTTGTTTCACTTTATGTGGAAAGATAAATTTTTTTTTTCATTTCCACATGTACGGTATATCATTTTGAAATAAGGGTAAATAAATAAAAAAAATTATCTTGTCCATATTTATAAACATTATGTCATTTGAATGAATGGATGTGATTGTAATAACTGCAGTTTAAGGAGGTGATTAAGCCTAGAGCTCTGCACGGGTTGGGTCAGGTCAGGTTACCTGGTTAACATGAACCAAAATTTTTTTCAGGTAAGGTTGGGTTGGGTAAACTATTCTGACCTGATCTGATTCATTTGATCTGAAAGTATTCAGGTCATTTCAAGTAACTCAGGTAACTTGATTACCCAAAGTTTTATTATTAAATATTTCAAGTAAAAAAATGTTTGTAATGTTTTTTTTATTAATTATACAAAAATGCTGAACTAGACACATTTATTTACATTTATCCATACTGCTTTGCTGCAGCTTAGATAGTTATACGCCATTCAATAGCTGTTACACCTAATATTTGAAATTCATTATCTTTAAATCTTTAATATGTTTGGCAGATATTTTTTGTTTATTAAATCATCAGGAAGTTTTAAATAGGCGTATAAAGTGTTGAAAAATGCCATGTATTGCTCAACACCAAAAAGTGTAGAGATATGAACCCTTTGTCAATCAACACCACTTAAAAATGTTTAAAAACATGTAAAACAACACCTATTTAAGTGTAAAGATACACATAGTAAAACAACTATAGTTTAAAAATGTGTATACCATTGTATAAAAACGCATATGCAACCAAAACTTTGCAATCATCAGAAAAAAATTTGAGTAATTTTGGTAAATTTTGATTATGAATTCTTAATTTTTTATTGACAAATATTTTTACGATATATAAATCTATATTTGAAAACCTTCAATTTTTAGATCTAAAGGTAAAAAAATGGGAAATTAAAAGCCGATAATATGGAATTGCAATATTGGGTAGACAAACTTAATAAAGAACTTGAAGAGTCAAAAGAACTAAATGAAATGCTAATAAAAATAAATGAGGAATTCAGAAAAGAGAATAATACACTTTATGAATGAATCAATTTTTATAAAAATTTTTGGATGCCAAGAAGCATGAAAAAAAGCTCAAAGTCTAAACATAAACATCAAAAGTATCATAAAATTTTATTATCCATTTTATAACTATTTGTATAATAAAATTACCTTTATTTTGCCAATGTTAGGAATAATGATAGTGAAGATTCAGATGATAAAATTTTTGCATGGATGTTGAAATGGACAAAAATAAAGGATAAAAAGAATGATATGTAGAGTTAGTAATATTTTAAAAATGGTTTTATTTAATATTTTTCAAATTTTTTTATTACTGTTAATAATTTAGATGGAAATGAAGACTATTTTGAAAACTATACCTGCTAAATTTGACTTTGATTATGATCAAACATTTATGAGAAAAATTAACATAGACATAAGAAAAAAATTAATACTAGAATTAATGAATAGTTTAAAGCTGAATTTTAATCCCACCTACAATCAGTTGATGAAATGGCAATATTGTTGCATAAATCTAAATGATTAGAAATAATTATAAGAAAAAGAAAAAACTTGATAGTGATGATTGTTATTTACATGCAAATGGGAGGATGAATAGCATAAGAATTTTAGTTGTTTTAGTTAAATATAGATGTTTTACTTATGTTATTTTATGTTTAGAAAAAAATTCATTACCTAAAAGCTGCCAAAGCTTTGTATAATAAAGATGATATGAGAATTGCTCACTATGAAAAACAAGAGATGTTCAACATCATTCAAGATATGAGATACCATTTACCAGAATTGAGTGAAACAGTCAAAGAAAGTACTTCATATAAATGCCAAATAGTAGTATATAACTGTTCATGAAGGTCATCAGAAGTATGTTACTAACTTTGACTAATTATAATAATTTATAGATTTACATTAACTCATTTCTTTCCAGTTAAAAACTCTTTTTAGGGAAGTATTGTAGTGTTTCAACCTGTTTATCCGCAATCTGTATCCATGGACAGATCATCTGGATTATCAATGGATTATCTGAATATATTCTTCAGTTCTTTGACCACCTGGCTTTGAAGACAATAGTTAGGTTAACTTTTTTATTTCTTTTTTTTTTTGATATTTTCATTATTTTTTTTTTGTTTCTTTCACTAATTTCATTTTTCTTCTTTAGATCCTTCAATTCTTCAGCCACTTAAACTTTGGAGACATCATATAAATCTCCATATATTTAGATTATTAAAGAGTATCTGGATGGATCATGGATCTGTTAAAATATCCAGATAATCTTCAATCTGTCACTACAGATATCCAAATTGTATTTTATTAGACAGATCAGATTGATGGGTGATGGATATTAAACAGATCAGATTGATGGATAACAGGTTACCCATGGGTTGAAACACTATAAAGAAAGAAAGAAAAAAGAATCTGCTGTTAAGCGTAAAATAAATTAAATCAATGAGGCTGATGTGGCACAAAATCACACAAGTAGAAGACTATTTATGTATGGTTACAAATATACTGTATGTATGTCATACATGCAAAAAAATCAACCATACAATAACTCATATTTAGCTAACCATACAAATACATCTTTTCTATATACCCATTTGAAACCTGGCCTAGTCCGATCCAGATTTCAACCAGAATTTCTTATTAACTATGATAATGATTATGGTTACATTTAAAAAAATTATATGTTAAAAAAAGAACTTTCACATTTATTTAGTATTAAAAAAAAATTAAGAAATCTTCATATTTAATTGTATCTTTATATTTATTATATATTTCTATATTTATTTATATCTTAATATTTATTTACATCCTTATATTTATTTATATATTTATATTTATTTATTAAAATTTTCGTATTAACTTATAAAAAATGTGTTAAAAAGTTATCCATATTGTTACTATTTATTAAAAAAATTATTAATGAATTTTATTATGAGATTTTCACTCTTCACGAATATTTTGTAATCTTTTTTTTCTCTATAGGCCGACTCCTAACTAATGAACTAGAATTTTCAAAGCTTAAAGGACCATCATAAACTCATTAATTTATTAGAAAAAAAATAGATACCAACATGCACTTGTTTTCTAGTTAATTTTAATAATGACATACAATAAAATGAATATTAGTATAATTAAGCATATTTTATAATGATATAATCAATGTTAAATAATATATAATATATAAAGTAAGAATATTATTTAATTCCTAATTACCAAAATATAAAATATTAAATGTGCATGTACTGTAAGATACTTATTACAATATTTTGTCTTACCTTAAAATATTAAATTTAATTTCAAAAGTAACAATAATATTCTAATTTAAGCTTAATCTTCAATTGCACAGTCTAAGCCTTCACGCCATTCAGTAGTAAATGGATTAAGTAATCGAGAAGTATAATATGCTTGTGAATGGGTATTTAATTGGCTATTTTCAGCAGGTAAAAGATTTACTATTCTATATTCTTCTACTTTATCAATAAATTCTTCATTTTCATCTGAATTAAATAATTCAATAAATCTAACTATTTCAGCAGCATTTGGTCTAGTATCTAGATTTGAATCCCAACACCTTTTCATTAAATCAATATAACATTTTGGTGCTTCCGATTCACTTATTTCAGGTCTAATCCCTTCTCTACAAATATCTAATACTAAGTAATGATCATGTGCACAATTAGAAAAAGGTTGTCTTCCTGTTGCTACAAAATACATAATCATACCAAAACTATATATATCTGCTTCTTGAGTATAAGGTTTTCCTTTTAATACTTCAGGAGCTACATAAGGCATAACTCCATAAGTATTTGTTTCATCTATATTACTAACATCTCCACATAATCCCATATCTGAAATATATAAATAAAAACCACTATTTCCAGTACCTGAGATAATATTATCAGTCGCAAATGATAATAATATATTTCCTATATGAAAATCACGATGAACCATTCCATTTTTATGAATTTTCATTAGTCCTTCAATAATATCTTTTAATATAAGTAATTTTTCTTCCCAATTCCAATTTCTATTGATATTATTATAACTATTTAAATTTCCAATATTTGCATATTGAAGAACCATAATATATTCTTTCGTGTTTGGATTTTGAGATAAACCATATATTTTAAGAACACAATCATCATAATTAATATAATAAGCTTTAACCTATAGGAAAATAATAAAAAAAATTATTATTATATAGAAAGATATATAACCAAATTCAAAGAAAAGTTTATACCTCATTTATAAATTCATCAGTAATATTTTGTGAATTATATAAAACTTTCAGAGCAACTTCTTTATCAGGCTTCCTATTGTATTTCTTTTCATTATATTTTAATGGACCATTCATCCATATTGCTGAATACACTATAGCAAACCCACCTTTTCCTATTTCTTTGATACTATCAAATTGATTATATGGTATCCATTCAACTATTTCATCTTTCCATGTATTAATTTCCAATTGCATTTCCTGAATAAAATCATCAATTTTTTTATTTTCACTTGTCCAGTTTTTAAAGTTTTGTTTTAAATTATCTATTTGACATGATTTACACCATTGATGGTATGAATCTGTATATTGATTACTGCAATTTTCACAAAAATTATTTTGAAGAATCATAAAATATTCATTTGTATCTGATCTATAAGATATTCCATATATATTTGGAATATTATATTCACTATCATTAATAGAATATGATTTAACCTTTAAAAAATATATAAAATATTAAAAAAATTATTATAAAATTTCTTAAATTAGATTACAAGAATTAAAAATTCCATACCTCACTTATAAATTTACTAGCAATATTTTGTGAATCATTTAAACATTTTAAAACAACTTCCTTATTAGATAATCTTTCATATCCTTTTTTACCATATTTATTATAATTTAATGGACCATTTATCCATCTTGCTGAATATATTGTGACAGAATCATTTTTGCTTATTTCTTTAATATCAAAAAACTGTTCATATGATATCCATTCAATTATTATATCATCACAATTATTAATTTTCAATTGCATTACTTGAATAAATTCATCAATTTCTTCATTTCCACTGGTCCATTTTGTAAAATCTTGTTTCAAATCATTTATTTTACATGATTTACACCATTTATAAGATATATTTGAATAATAATTACCACAATTTTCACAAAATTCATTAATAAGAACTATAATATAATCTTTTGTATCTGGATTTTGAGATATTCCATATAATTTAGGAATATTATTTTCGTATCTTTTAATAGTATATGATTTAGCCTATTAAAACATATATATTATAGTTAAATATAATGAAAAATAAGGAATTACAAAGAGATTATAAATTTCATACCTCATTAAAAAGTTCATCAGTAATAATTTGTGAATTATAGAAACACTTTAAAGCAACTTCTTTATTAGGCATTCTGTTATATTCCATTTCATCATCTTCGTATTCTAATGGGCCATTTATCCATACTGCTGAATATATTGTAGTAATATCATCATTACCTAATTTTTTGATATCATTAAACTGGTTATATGGTATCCATTCAACAATTATATCACTATAACTTTCAATTTTCAATTGCATTTCTTGAATGAATTCATCAATTTTTGTATTTTCACTGGTCCAATTTGAAAAATTTTGTTTTAAATTATTTATTTTACATGATTTACACCATTTAATAGGTATAGAATTTGTATATTGAATACTACAAATTTCTGTATATTGATTACCACAATTTTCACAAAAAACATCATTAAGAACTATGATATAATCTTTTGTATCTGGATTTTGGGATATTCCATATATTTTAAGAATATCATCAATTTTGAAAGTATCGGTAGAATATGATTTAACTAGCTAAAAATAAAAAAACAAATATATATATATTTATATATATAAATTATTAAAATAAAGGATTTTTAAATTAAATTAAATCAGAATTAGAAATTTTACCTCATTTAAAAATTCACTTGTAATATTTTGTGAATTATTTAAGTATTTTAAAGAAACTTTCTTATTAGGCATTCTTTTTTCATAATTTCCATCATAATCATCATAATTTAATGGACCATCCATCCATCTTGCTGAATATATTATAGTAGAATCATCTTTGCCTATTTTTTTGATATCATTTAACTGATTATATGGTATCCATTCAACAACTATATCCTTATAACTCTCAATTTTCAATTTCATTTCTTGAATAAGTTCATCAATTTTTTCATTTCCACTCAAATTTGTAAAATTTTTCTTAATATTATTTATTTCGCATGGTTTGCACCATTTAGCAAATATATTTCCGAATATTTCACCACAATTTTTACATTTAATATCATCATATGATGACATGATTTTTTATTACAAAAAATTAGAGGGAAATTAAAAAAAGAAAAATTTGATCAGCGTACAAAAAAACAAGTCTTATGTGATGTGTGCCCATATTTGTATGACAAATAAAGTTTGACAATACAGATCTTTACTCGTTTTAGAACATAGTTAAAAAATCTATTTATTTGTGATGATAAACTAATAATTTTAAAAAAAAATCAAAAAAATCATGCAAATTCACTATATTATTATATACTTATTTAATATGGCTAATTATGAACGGTCCAGAATTAAATATGTTATTAATTACTAAAAATGGAAGTCATCCTGGCCTAACACCTCCTCCCCCTTCAGGAAATTACGTAATTTCTGGTACTCCCTTTATAAGGGATGTTTTATTTTCTTTACACTATTGATAAATAGAGAATATTTAGAGTTCAATATATATTGAATATAATTTCATAAACAAGACGTATAAGAATGGCAAAAATATACTGAATTCTTCTTTTTCTGAAACTTAATAACTCAAGACATGATGTTTAACATCTTCTTGGTTTTATAAATTAAAAATTCTACGAAAACGATACAAAATATTGGTATATGGAATAAGTTTCCAAGGACAAGAATCTATATACATTAAAGGATATTATAAAAATTGTATGAGGAAAGTTAATAGTCGATTGAAAACGATTTACTTTACATAGTAATTTATTTATTATTACTAATATTTTTCGAGTCGCAGTTTAACCTATTTTTGTAAATTAAATTTTTAAATTTTTTTATCATTATCTCTACTAAAGCATCAAATACTTGTGTACCAAATTTTTTTGGTTACAATTACATCGTTTGATGAGTGGTTAACTAAACTAGTTAAACTAGCAGCTGATTTCAATGCAAAACATCATTGCATAAGAATTGATACTATGGTACCCAAAATGAAGTTAAATGTAAAAATTGGAATGATTTTTATACAAATATAAAACACAAATGGTGTAAGCCATGTTAAATAAATAAAGCGAATAGAAAGTCTTAAAGGAATTGGATAATTATTTCATTCAAGAACTTATTAATGTAGAAAAAACATTTTTGAACATATCATATTGTGATTATTTGTATACAGCTGATTATTAATGACTTATGATATTAGAACAAGAGAACACTCACTTTCGATGAACTAAAAAAATTGACAGAATAGAATTAAAGGCCAATATTTTTTTAAAATTGTGAGGCATAATTATTTATACAAATTACCCAACAAAATTTATTAATGAGTTTCAGTAAACTTTATTTTAAGATTATTCATAAATATAAATATGTTCATAAGTCTTGATAAATTCACGTCAAGTAAAAACATTCTTTTTCAAGTGAAATATCGGAATTACATTAAACTATTTTAAATCTTTATACTTGAACAATTCTTTATATAATAATATTGGTCTAATGACTAGTGCTTCGATCCGGATGAAATCTGTCATCCGGATTGAATAACAATTTAATCTGGATGAAAACTGTTATTAAACGAAAATCTGGATAAAAAAAAAATTATTTCAAAAATCCAGTCCTACCATTAAATGCGCAACGTCAAGCACTATCAAACATGCCTTAAATTATTAACTTCTGATCATTGGTTTCAGAAATATTTTAAGTTATCTGAAAACTGGCAATCCAGATGGATCTGACTAAATCCGGTTCAAACTGCGGATTTCATCCAGATTTTTAATTTAATCTGGATCAATCCAGATCAATCCGTACATGGATCGAAGCACTAGTCGAATCCTAATAAAAGATATAGATAAATTTTTAGAAAAAGATTAATCAAAAATAGGAAACAATTTTCATTTTTTTATTTTTTTTATTGCGAAAAGAATAATACTAAAAATATACCCAATTTTATGATTTAATGCATTTCAGGATATTGATCATCAGTTTTTTAAAATGAGTTTCTCAGATAATTTTAATTCTGACGTTTAGAATACCATCTACGATGTCCAATTTGTGTGATTCCAGTTTACGAAATTTTGGTTGAATATTTTTTCTTGCTAATGAGATAATGAATAAAATGATAAAAAAATTTGATCTTTTTTTAAACCAAAAAAAAACCCCATATTTAATTTCTTACTGGATCAAACACGTTTCTAATAAGATGCAGAGCTGTAAAATCAGTTAATCAGCTGGAAAATGATATAATAATTTTTTAGATCTTTTAATCATTAGCTTTCATAACACAGTAATCTGACATCATCATTACATATGTTAATAAAATCATTTCATCATTATGAACAATATGATATGTTAAATTATATTATGAAATACTACTTGTATGAGTTTATTTAATCATAAAACTTAGTTTATTATAAAACTAGTGTTCTATGCTAAAATTGAAACATAATCATATGAGAGAATTACAGTGGTCAAATTTGCACTAACTGACTGAAAATTACACTTATTTATACTATCAATTATACAAATACATATATATACTAAATTTTTTTATCCTAAATTTTTTATCTTTGACCTTTTTTATCTTTGACATTTTATTAATTTTGTTTTTTTACTCAAAATAATGTCACATATTACTGAAGATTGTCTTAAAATTATTATTACTGAATTACAATATGATTTATCATCTTTATATTCATGCATTTTGGTAAATAGACACTGGTGTCGTATAGCTATACCAATATTATGGAAAAATCCATCTACTCTAAAAGGATTTTCACCTTCTAAACTTTATAATATGATAATTTTCTTACTACCAAAATCTTCAAAGAAATTTCTATCTGATAATATCCCTGAATTATCTTTTACTGAAATTTCTGATTATAAACCATTGTTTAACTATATTAGCTTTTTCACTCAAATTTCACCAGATTTAATCAGTGGTGTATCAAAGGCATTAGTTTATGATGGTAATGAAGGATATAAATATAATGTTGGAGAAAGATATAAAAAGTATATATTAGACCAAGAAATTTATAAGCTATTTATAAATAATTGTAAAGGTTTAAAACTTTTTTATTGGAATACATCACATCCTTTATTTAAATATAAAGAAGCAACTACTTGCTTTTCTCAATTATGTACATTAAAAATTAATCTTATATTTGTGACAACAGCAAATGTATTTGATATAATACAAATTTGTCAAAATATTAAACACCTGGAAGTAACTAATTGTAATAAATATATTGAAGGATTGGTTGATTTCATTAATATTCAAAGAAATTTACAATCATTATGTATAGATTTTTTGTTTAAAGAAAAATTAAATTTCTATAGATTTAGATCATTGAGTAAAATAATTATGAAGAAAGCTTCTACATTAAAAAAATTCACTGTAAGATCATTTATTAGATTAATATCACCTGAAATTCTTACATCATTGATAAATTTACAACATTTAGAAATTATTAGTGATAAAGATTTTGCTTTAATACTTGAAGGTTCCACAATGGAAGATTGGGATAAATATTTATCAATTGCTTCATTTCCAAATCTTCAATATCTAGAAATATATTTTAATACTGATTTATATTTTACTAATGATTATAAGTTGATTGAAAAATCTAATGGAAATATTTTAGAGATTAATATACTTAAAGAGAAAGTTCATGATCCTATTTATACTAAAAAATTAATTATAGAAATTTCTAAATGTTGTCCAAAGATTAAAAGGTTAACAATTAATATTGAACCTGAAAATTTTGAAGATTTAAAAGAAATCTTTTTAAATTGTACACAATTAGAGATGTTAAGTCTTTCATTGGATAGTGAAGAACATAATGGTGACAAACTATTAGAAATTATATTAGATTATTCACCAGAAACTTTGCGTGAATATTCATTTTTTAAAAAAGAAAATTCAATATTTACAACTGAAGGATTAGAAAAATTTTTTGAAAATTGGAAAAAAAGAAAACCACCACTCATTTTTAATATTATTAATATCTATTATAGTAATGAAAAAAACTTTACAGAACATGAAAAGATTATAAAAAATTACTTTGATGAGGGTGTAATTAAAGAATATAATATATAACTGTCATTAGTACTTTGCAATATTCCTTTATTCATATTTTACACTAGTATTATATTAGTATTAAAATACTGTATAAAAATATCAAAAACTTTTGTAATTACTCTAAATTGCCTACTTTGATTTCTAACAGAATTAAATAAAATTAAACTGCGAATTAAAGTCATTGTTAATGAATGTTTTTTTTTTATTCATTAATTGAGTATTATTTATATGTTTATAAATTATATTTGTTAAATTCATATTATAAATATACTATTAAGAGGTTATCTTGCGCATATCTAACATACCAACATACTTATATTTCTCTTTTTGGCTGAATATGTTAAACTATTTTACATATAAATGTTAAACTACAAGCTCAAACAACATGTAAAATTCATAATCAAATCGTTAGGCAAATAAAATAAAATTTTATAATTTGTCCATTATTACATTTTGCTGTAAAATAAAAAGAAACGAGCGAAAAGAGTTCATATAAAGCATGTCAAACATATAAGTTTCAGTACTTTGAATAAATAAATTATATCCAACAAATTACTTATAAAGTGTATTCTTAATAATGTTAACGAAATTTTCATCAATTCTTTAGTATGTTGAATCTCCTCTTTAGATAAAGCAATAGAAGTAGATAATTGTGAGATTTTTTTGTCTTACTCTTCTAAGGATTTACTCATGGCAGTCTCATGAGATGCGTTGCGTTGCCTTTATTGGTCATCCAGATTTTTCTTAAAAGATCGTATGCCATCCACAAATTTATCATGCTCATCTTGAGGTAGGCTTCGTTTTCCATTTTAACCTGTTTGGTTATTGTTTTCTGAATTTCTAATTTCGTTTGTTTCAATTATTCGCATATTCTTCTTGTTGGTGCAAGAGATTTTCACGATCAATTATCTCTTTTTTTCGCTCAAAAAGAGATTGTTCAAATAAAACTAACCTGTTAAGAGTATCAACCCCACCTGGGGTCGTATTTGCCATTGAAAACTTATAGAAAATAAATTCACATACCGACTAATATACCACAAGTTCGGTATATCGAGATTTGACTGTATGTCGATAGACAATTGGAACCCATCGTTTGTTCTAAGCGTGGGACAACACTCGCTAAATCACATGACAAAATATATAGCCAAGTAAATTAAAAGCGCGTCTTTGGTTTATTATTTGTTTTAAAAAAAATTACGGTACTATTGCGAGTCATACTGCGGTAATAAAAAAATTATAATTCTTAGGAATTATTGCGAGACATCTTGTTAATATAAGTAAAATTTTTTGAATTTATTGAGAAAAATAGGAAATAAAGATTAATTTTGTTTCATTAATAGCATGTACAAAATTAACATCATATCATATATTTACCTCTACCAAAAGTTCATGAAGATTGAGGCATACTATATAATTATCTGACATAAAAGAGTGATAACATTATTTTTTACTTATGAAGGGTATATGATTGGCTGAAAACATTTACTCGTAATAAGTAAAAATAATCATTTCTATCAGATAAATTTTATATCCGAGAGGCCTCTATGATCATGTACAGTATAAATAGTTTATCAATATTCTAAAGAGTCTAACAAAGTATAATTTTATCACCTTTAAGGAGAGTAATTTTTCATCTAATAATTGCACTTCTTATTTTTCCACATTAATTAACTAATAGAATTGGTAATGTATATAAATATTATTTTATTGCACGTATGAATAATAAAATAAATTTCATATTTGATATTACTATAAAATTTTGCTATACATGATCCTATGGAATATCGGAAGGACCCAGAAATATATATAAAAGAGTTGCGTATTTTAAAATCATGAAAATCTTTCCTTTTTTAGATGATTTTTGATAATGCCAGTCAGAATATTATAGTAACCGACTGACATTATCATAATTCCGGCCCTAGAGAAATGCGTACAGCTCATTGCAATTAAAATATTGACAATGCTAACTTGTAATCTAATGATCAGGCTGCTCCCTAAGGATACCAGAAGCCAAGGCAACCTAAACGAGATGTTCGTTTTTTCAAAGGGTTTGTGGTCTAACTGGAAAAACAATTAACTTGTCCGTTGAAAGATGTCGGTTCGAGTTCGACCAACACGTGACCGGTAATGATAAAGTACTCTGGCCTTACTTTCCAAGGACGAACACTATTCTTCACCATAAAAAATTACGCAGAATATTATACTGATCCACAGCCAATCAATCCGACCATAGAATGCAACTAAATATCATATTCTTATAGTAATACGACACCTGTTCGTCGTTAATCGTAAAATCACATTGTCGTTACCGTTACCGGTTACCGTATACTACAAAGTAAATAAAAACTAGATTATAAAACAATTTCCAAACTTATAAATAATTTCGTATTTAATAATCGTACATTTATCATCTATAAAATTTTCCCAATAATTTATAATTGTGATTTAATTACAATTCCTCTCTAATTACTATTCTTAAATTACTCTCCCCTCTGTTATATTCTCTATTAGTATTCACCATATTACATTTAATTAAGTTTATTTTAACAAACTCAACCTTCAATACCTCTATATGACTTTTTCAATTTTCATTAAAATTTCCCAATATATAATAACAATAATAACATATTAGTAATAAGAATATTTAATAACAGTAATAAAAAATAGAAGTTTTTTTAAATATTACTCATAAATTATTCATGTTTTATTTTTTAAAATTAACGAAAAAACAGCCGCAGTGGGCGCAGAAAGTTACGTTAACGTAAAATAAAATTACTATAAATCGTTACTTTTTTTTTTTTAGGTAAAAAAAATGTAGCTCAATAACAAAATAATATGAGTTCCCCTACATCGGTTTTCCTTTTCCTTTTATTTTTCCACCAGGGTGAAGTCGTTACTTAGTGGGGATTTGGTTTACAGATTATTTGAAAATTGCTTTCGATTATATTATTGTAATTTGTACTAAAATTTTAAGAACTATAAATAAATTTTGTTGATTTGTCACGCCCGTGATAAAAAAAGACCTGCGCCAACAAAAAAGGGTGCGTCCACTGCGTCCTACACAGGGTTTGATACATCAACGACATTATACAATGTCGCTATGCAGTGTATGCAGCATCACGGAACTATTTAGATTTACGAAACCTGGGTTTCACGCATAGCGTTAGAAGCACTTATTTGTTTATAATAATACATGCAGTATGAATATTGTTTAATAACCAAATATTATTTTTATTTCAACTTTTTAGTTCAACCAATCTTTTGAGAATTCAAATTATATAAATTATATTATAATAAATTACAAATTAGAATTCTTATCAATATTGTTAGAAATTTTTGTAAATTATCCTACATTCCTCTATATATTTACATTTCTTTATACATTGAAAAAAAAAAATTAACAAAAATATATATATATATATATATATATATTTTAAGATATATCATAACATATATCATAACATATATTATAACGATAAAATAATAATTCTTATTGAGTTTTTCCGATTGGTTGTATAATAAATATTTCATTAATAATATTTCTTAAAATTTTGTTATGCCTAAATTCAAATAAATGGTGCAACGAAAAAATGTATTGTACCTGTATGAAAACCCGTCATTTATTATTGAACGTAATATTACGTTATCATATTATAATAATTTTGTCCGAATATATTATTATTTCATTTTTGGTGCAATCCTTTAAAGAAATTTCTTTTTTCACCTTTTTTTTCTTTCTTTTTATTACTTATTTTAATTTTTCATTTAAAATGAAATCATTTATTGATAAGATGACGATTAAACCAAATTTTCTTTTTTCAAATATTGGTTTCTTCCTTTTTTTATTAAAATAGAAAATTCTTCCCAAACAAAAATTTAAAGTTGATGATAATAATTACCATATTAAATAAATCATTTTTCTTAGATTGTGTTTAAAAAAAAACTTTTGTTTTTTTTTTATGACTCACAATCTTTTATGACTCATAATCTTTTTTTTTTTTTTTCAGATATTGCAATTTTTTTTTTTTTTTTGTATTCCGGAAATTTTTTATTTCCCCTTTATTTGTAAAAAAGAAAAAATAAATAGTTAAGCTTTTTTTTTTTTTGTAAATATTTTTTTAAAATGCTGTACAATAAATACAAATTGTATTTTAACTAAATTTGGATAACAAGAGAAATCCGTTTTTTACAGGAATTTTTTTTTTTTACAGGAATATTTTTTTTTTATAGAAAATTTTGATTTATTTATGTATATATAGTACAACATTTCTTTTTTTACCAATATATCCAAATTTCGGTCAAAAACTTTTTAAAAGATTCAAACAATACTAAAAGATAATTAAAGTTCAAATTTTTACCAAGTTAAGTTAAATTAAAAATATCCGTAATATCCATTTAATTAAATAATAATATAAACAATAATTTTTTTTTTCATTATTATTTTTCTTATTAAAGGATTGATTTAATTGATTTTTAAGTAGGTTTGTGTCACGTAAATACAATAAATTGCAGAAAATGTCGATTAAAACCTAATTATTTTGCCGGCAACAAGGATCTTCCAAAATTTTCAATTATGTAATGAAAAATAAAATAATAAAAAATAAAAATAAAAAATAAAAATCAAAATTATTAATAATTAATGATCACAAAAATCATGGGTAACATAAAATAATGACAAAATAAAATAAAAATGAAAAAACTTTTTAAAAATAATTTGGGTGTCCAGAAAGATCGAACGACTCGAGAACCCTAACAAATAAATAATAATCAAAATAATCGACAAAGAATTTTACCTAAATTAAAATGATTTCAAAAACCG
This sequence comes from Oehlia diaphana, assembly GCA_003833135.1. Taxonomy (NCBI): domain Eukaryota; kingdom Fungi; phylum Glomeromycota; class Glomeromycetes; order Glomerales; family Glomeraceae; genus Oehlia; species Oehlia diaphana. The sequence continues at coordinate 69,158 of QZLH01000588.1, forward strand.
TTTGTAATAATTCTAAATAAATATAATAAACTGCAAATTTCCGAATTTCCGAAATAATTTTGTATAAATGAAAAATTAAAAGATCGATTTTTTGGTGAACAAGGAAGATGTACTTTATTGTAATCTTTATTTTTTGATATTATTTGATGTCATTATCGCAAAAAAAATGATTAATAATTTATTTATCAATCTATTTTTTTTTTTTTTTTCGTTTCTCTTCTCAATCAAGATATATTTTACATGTTGTAAAGAAGATTCTAGGAAGAAATTATAAAAATAGAATGATTATTCGTTATCCTTATTTGATTTATTTACTAGTACAATATTAAAGAATAATTATTTAGATGTCGGAAATTTATTTTTACATATACTTATACCGTTTATTAAAAAAATTTCTTTATGTAGCACTACTTATAAATTAATTTGTCGATCAAAAAAAAAAAAAAAAAAATTGTAGACATGATTTAATAAATAAGTTAAATAAGTTTAATAGGTTAAATAGGTTAAATATGGTTTTCGCGTGACGTAATTTATACTAAAAAATCGTTTTTTTTTTAAATTTTAAAGTCACGTGAACGGGCCGAAATTCCGTGGTATTTGTAGATAATGAATATTACTATGGAAATTTTGCGCCGACGCCTAATCCACCGTATTACTATTGTTTTACACAAACATTACTAACAGTGGATAATTAAAAAGAAACCAAAATCAAAAAATAATTTACTAAAAAAGTTTTCTTTTAAAATAATGAAATATTTATTTAATTGGTCATATTTAATATGTCACAAGCCTAATATTTGAAATTTTTTGGAAGTAATTAACAACAATATGAAATAAAGTGTCCCAATTTTTTTTTTTTAGAATCCATAAGATTGGAAATTACTGATTTTAAGATGTTACATTTTTTTTTTAAAAAAAAATAAAAATAAATCTACGGAAAGGGTTTCAGATACTGCATGTATAAGAATGTACTCACAGACTTTGAAAAAAAAAAAAATTTATTGTGCTTCTTATAAGGTAAAGATCGTTGTTATTTGTGAATATTGTATACAAAGATTAACCGATTTAAAGTGTAAATGTAAGTAAATCCTAAAGATAATAATGTAATACTATTCTTAATACATACAATTCATTTAAATTCCATGATGAGACCGTAATTTGCTTCGTATTACCGAATTATTATTATTAAACTTTCAACTTATATCAATGAATACACATCCGTAATATTAAGGGGCTAACTTCCCTCAAAAGGTCCCATTATTCATTATTTATTAAACGAACCACTACAAAAGTGCAGGTACTGCGGTATTAAATATTTGAAAAGGGTGTTACATAACGGAATTGTGGTATAAGTTTTACTCCTGAATTAATATTTTATGGTTTCTAATCAATGGAAATTTACTTATGAAGAAATACTTAAATGGTAGATCAAAAATGGTATGGCGTTTTTTTTTTTTTTTTTTTTTTTTTTTTTTAAAATATTTAAATATTTTTTTTTAAAAAAAAAAAAAAAAAAAAAAAAAAATTTTGATATATTCCAAAAAGAGTTGAATAACTCGGAATTTTATAAGTTAATTAATTTAATCAAAACTGGATTATATGATGACACACAGAATATATATATATGTCGGGATTTGAATTTTTGAAGAAAATAATTTTAAAAAAAAAAAAATTCACAAAAAATTTTTAAAAATTTTATTATTTTAAAAATTTTATAAATTTATCAAATTTTTATTATCACCTTTTACTCTCTTTTAAAAAAAAAAATGACTTTTAATAACTCTGTTCAAATTATTAAAAATAATTCTATTTATCAATATGAATTAAATAATTTCTTAAAATATTTAAATTATGATATAATTCCTTTAATACCATTTGAGAACGACCCAGAAAAAGTCGCGACTCATGTAAGGTTATTCACTGAAATTAACATATTGACTGGTAAAGACGTATTTAAATGGAATATTGAGGATGAGGCTAAAAGATTACGGGTATATAATAAACGTTTAATCGATTCCGTAACGGACATTGTCTGGCAGTCAAAGATTACCTGCTCTCAAAAGAAACAGTTTGAAAGTTTGTCAAATGGCGCAAATGATATCAATCAAAAGATGAGACAAGTTGTCGAAGATACTCGCAAAAGTATATCACAAATTAGCGTTACACAAGAAACAAACTTAACTTTGCCCGATTATTTTTATAATGGTACAATCAAATTTAATGAAAGTAGTAATATGGATTCATTAATTTTAGGATATTCTAAGGAATTTTAAAATTTTATTTTTCCTTATTTTAATAAGTGTATTATTATGTGTAAACAGTGTAGTATATGCGTCAATAAGTTATGTATATAAAAATTTTACCCCACTTTTTTTCAATATTTATTTTTACACTGCTTAAAGTTATTATACATACCGTATATTAGGGATTATTTATATTTTCAATCTTTAGTATATAATGCAAGATTACCTAAAAAATATGATGTATAACCTAAACCTTCCAAATTATGCTGCAGCATTATAATATAATTATATAGTGTATATATATATAAATAGTAAATAAATAAATTATGGTAAAAAATTTATGAAAAACGTGTTTATTTTTAGCCACATAAAATTAAGTTTCATTATTATCAGTTAGCCATTGTTATTTTTTTTTTTTCAAATAAACTAAATTTATGATATAGTCACGGGGATTACAAAACAGGGGTCGAAGTTTAGTTTTGAAATATTTTTCGTTATCTAACACGCTGCCATTGGTAAATAATAATAAACTTGTTAAATAATATATAAAAGAACTCGAATTATCAACAAATTTTAATAAATATTTTGGTATTTTCATCAATAAAAAGAACCGTTTTTATGTACCTGGATTTGGGTAATTTAATTATACACAAAATCAGCCCAACGCCGATTAAAAGTTTTTATTCGGATATTAGGAAAAAAAAGGGATTAGTATTATTATTGAAAATCGTTTATCAAAAATTATTCAAACATATAAGCGACAATATCGTTCTAGACCAAAGTCTATATAATCTAATATGACGTAAAATTCATAATATAACGTGAAAATTCGGGAATTTAATTTTCCTTTTGAAAGATGACAAAAATATCCTAGTCGTGCAGATCATATATCATGTTCTAGACCGAGCATGTGTTTGGAAATTTAAGTTCGCCCGGAAATAGATTGGTCATAATAACGCTATTAGTAATAATCAAATTAAGGTAAAAATTTTTACATTGAGGTATTTTTAGCTGAATTTTTCGTAAAAAATCCGGAAAGAAATAATACAAAGTAATAAATCTATAATGCATGAATGTGTTGTAATGTTTTTTTGACAAATTTACTAAACCATTTTTATCTTAATTTGTTTCTAGTCTTGAAAATTCATAATTCCCGTTTTTTTTCACTTTAAAAAAAAAAATGCATTCCGTCATTTCCGCCATATTGGGAAATCGATTATTAATACAATTAAACAGAATCTCACCCCAAAAATTTAAATAAATTAAGTTATTTTAAATTAGTGCAAATGATGTAAGATGTTGTAAAATACTTTAATAAATATTTATTCAATTAGAAGTTAGAACTATTTAAAAATCTTTCTTTTTAAAGGTAAAAACTACGGATAATAAAATTGGGGTAATAAAATTGTTGAATTTAATAAACCTTCTAAATAAGATGCTAAATAAACAAATATTTGTTGTTATTATTCGCACGTAATATATAAAATAATATAATATGCTTAATTTTGAAAAAAAATTTATTTCGTGATTTATTCCATAAATGTAATATAGAATTTCTAAGTGGAAAAAAAAAAAGCCTGATACAAATGCTATTTCATGGGTCATAGGTCATATCTGACAAATTGCATAAAAGTCGTGATTCAATTTATGATATTCTGCATGCATGAAAATAGAAAAATCTTTTTTTTTAAAGTTTTGCATATCAATAAGAAAATAATCGTATGATTCTTGATTTTCAAATAAAATTCATTGTTTTTCAAAGGATAATTAACGTAATATCAGTTTTCAGTTTTTATTAAAAATAAATGTCATAATTATGATATCAGAAATTCAATTTAAATAAATTCAATTAAAATTTACAATTATTGATCAACAGCCGAACAGCGCCACATTGACGGAATGTCTAAAAAAGTCAAATCATAGCGAATATATAATTCGACCTTTTTCAAAATCCATACCATTATGTAAGGTCTAGATTTATAATTATATACTAAAAAAAGATTGTTTAATTACGTATTCATGACGAAACTTATATATAAATAACTTAAAAAAGGTTTTTTTTTTCTTTGGAAATAATTATTATTATTATTTTTTTTTTTTTACTTAATTTGTTTTCATAGTTTGTTTAAAAAAATAATGAATAATATTGATTTCTTTAATAGAAAAAAAAAATGTCTGGTTCTAGATTTCATCCATCAATAATACAGTAAGTTAAACTAAATTAATCGAGAAATATTTCTGCTTATAAATTACTTTATTTGTTAAAATATACAAATACGATGATTCTTTATTTTTTTTAAAAAAAAATGACTCATTTTTTCATGGGCAATTATTACATCATATTACAGATTTTTTACTTTAATTTTTTTTTTTTATTTTTTTTTTTTCCACTTTGATAGACGAAATAAAGGAATTTTCAATAATCGAATAATCGAATAATCGTAATATTCGTAATAATCGTAATAATCGTAATAATCGTAATAATCGTAATGATTAAAAAAAAAAAGAACTAACCATATTTTTAAAAAACTGAATTTTTTGTTTATGATTTGAACGAAAAAAGATTACTAGTTATAAAAATTCTATAAAACGGATGATTTTTTGCTTCCAATTCCGTTTTTTTCTAAAAAAAAAAAAAAAATAATAATAATAAAAAAAAAAAATAATTTTTCGTTCGCAAAAAAAATTGCTAATTTTTTTTTTATTATTTTTTCTGAAAAAAACAATATAAAATACAAAATATAATATTAAATAAAACACAAAATGTCTACTGTTCAGAATTTAAATTCCATTCAAAACTTTTTAAATAATTTAAATTATAATAATATTTATTTGTACCCTTTCAACAATAATCCACTTAAAGTCGCCATTCACGTAAGAAATTTTACAGAAATCCAAGTATTAAAAGGTGAAGATTTATTGTTGTGGAACGTTGAACGAGAGGCTCTTCGATTACAAGTGAATAATCGAAATATCATTCATTTAGCAACAAATGATATTTGGAATTTACATTTAACAAATCTACAAAAAAATCAATTTACGGATTTAGCTGATAAAGCTAATAGAATCAATCAAGATTACGTTCAAGTTAGTGAAGATACACTTAATAGAATCTTCCAAATAGATCTTTTACAAGGAGCAAATAATCCACTCGAAAATCATATTTTTAATGGAGTAGCATTTTGAACGGCTTTGATTTAATCTACTATGATGATTCGCACTCATTATTTACATTTTTTTCTTTCATGTCGATCATATTATTGATATTTTCTTTAAAAAAGTAACTCTTAATAATGCATATTATTATAGTAAAGTCGTCAGTCATAAGAATATATTATTATGTATATATGTTCTGTAAATATTTTTGAACCACACATATGCATCATGCACATCATTGTAAAAAAAAAAAAAAAAAAATAATAATAAAAAAAAAAAAAAAATTTTTTTTTCGATTTACAAAAATTATTGCATAACAGTTTAATGTTTACTTAAAATT
>QZLH01000589.1:0-14618 GCA_003833135.1 Oehlia diaphana
GTAATAAATGTCCGATATGTATCTGATTAGTCACTGATATATAGGTACCCGATATGTACCCGATAGCATCAATTTTGACCAGTGTATAGCATATCAAATAAATTTTGTATTTGGTGATATTTTTAAAGAAAATGAAATATTTAAGAGAATTTCTAAGGAAGCAATTTAAATTGTCAGTTTTTTTTATAATTTAACATATTTTACAGGAAATCTATGAGATGAACAAAAAAGAATATATAATAAAATAATCTAATTAATATCACTAGGTGTAAGGTTGTTTGTCTAAACCACTTCAAAATCCTACGATTAGTTTCATCAAAATTTTACTATAGATTTATTATAGTTTTGGCAGAGTTTCAGCAGTTTCAGCATTTATAATAAGTTTTGGCAGTTTCACCTTTCTCCAGAGTTTCGCCAGTTTTTTAATATAACTTTAATATAGTTTTGGCAGAATTTCGCTTTTCGGCAAAACACCATCTTGCTTAAACCCCTAGGTTTTGGCAAGCAACCTTAACCAGGTGATACTAGATGGAATTCATATTATTTTTGCTTTTATTCACTTTTAAAAACTCAAACTGCTTTAAAGGTAATTAATTAATTTAATTTTAATTATTATCTATTATTAAATTACTAATTAATAAATTAATGAAATTATTATAATTATATTTTAGTTTTTATCTGCAAAATTTAATCCAGATCATACAAATATCAATTGTACCAATGGTATTTCTAGTATTACAGCTAATAAAAAATTAAAAAAAAGTAATGGAAAACGTAAATTGCCAGATAATATTGCAAATAATATTAATGACATAAGCTTTTGAAAAAGTTTATTTTCTTTACAAAATTTATTGTATCCTTTATGTGAATTTCTTAATAAATTACAAAAAGACACTACACGTCTTTATGAAATAATACATTGTTTTGTATATACTACAAAAATTTTTTCTGAATATTATAAACCAGAATTTTCAGAAAAAATAGTAATAAGAATAGAAAGTAAATGGAAAGATTGAAAGCAGTCACTTCTATTACTTTCTATTGCTCTTCATCCATCCTACAAATTATTAAAATTTAGGTCAATGGTAAATAATTTGACATGAACACATATTGAACAATGGTTGAAATATTATTATTTTGTATTTTTGGAATTTTGGCCAAAACAATTTTATCAGAATTGATTGATTATAAGAGAGGTGATAATCCATATAATGATGATTCATTCCTTCAATTTCAAGGAAATGTTAAATTTTTGGGAATCAACAATGGGAATTGGCCAAGAATTAGCTAAAGTAGCTATTCATATTCATAGTATTTGTATTAATTCTGCTTCAGTTGAGCATTTATGGTCTTCTATGGGTTTTTTTTTCACACTAATAAATAAAATTGTTTAAAGATTTAATTTGTATCTTTATTACATATTATTACATAAATTTTTAAATTATATTAAATTACATTAAATATTTTAGCATAAAAAAAGTTCTTGCGATAAGTCAAATCTGTAGTGATATTCTATATCAATGATGAATTAAAGAAGTTAATCAGGCTGATCAACAAATGAAACAACTTCATATTGCAACTCCAATTGCATTAAATAATTTTGATTACCTTAATGATAAGCTATTACAAAACATTATTAATAGTGAGTGATGATGAAGATGTTAATAATGCAATAAAAAAAAGATATTGTGGATGAAGAAGAATTAAGTACAAAAGAAAATGAAAACCAATAGAGTTCTATTATTTTTCAATGGATTGAAGAGGTCAATTTTGAAAACTGAGTTGAAGATAGTAATGATGAAAACTTTTTAAATGATGATTTAATTAATAATTTTTCAGTAGAAATATACAACATTCATCTTGCAGATAATACAAATGCAAAATAGTAATTGTCAACTCTTTTTATAAGTATTTTAAAGCCACCAGTGTTGTAATAACCAATAATTAATTGATGGATAAATAATTAACTGATGGATAAATAATTAGCCGATAAATACTATTTATAGTTTAGTTTAGTCACAAGATAATCATATAATAATGAATTTCTTTATTTTCTTATATTTTTAAATTTTCTTTAGTAAAAAAGATAGTAGATAATAGAAATAATTTTCTTAAAATGTTTTAAATAGGAGTGGTTTTCAACAAGATTTCTACAGTTCTGAATTCCGCAGTTCATAATAAAAATTTTTATTCATTTTTATATTAAAAACATAACACATTCTTTTAACCTTTTTCTTATGAGTAAAAAGTGCAATATTAATTATTTTTTTTTCATAAAATATGGAAGAACTATTGCAAATTGAAATTTTGGTAAGAATTTTGATTTTCATATTAACTTTTATTTCTAACCAAGCATTATTTTACGAACTTTGTACTATGTCGTAACATGAGGTAAATTTTATCTTATGGACGATGGGTGTCACAGTGTATACTGGATTTTTTTAAATAATTAATTATAATAAATTGAGTGTATCTTGTAAAAAACTCACTTTGTAAAATTAATAAACTCAATTTAATTTTGAAATATAATTTCAATCTTTATTCACTTTATTTAATTTATAATTATAATTGAACTAATTTTTTACAAAATCTATAAAAAATAAAAAAAACTACTAACCTAAAGAAAAAAGAATAAATTTAATGAATAGATAAAATATAAATACAAAATGGGATCAACTTTTAAACCAAAATCTAACAAAAATATAAAAGAAATTAATTAAATGAAGTGATAATAAGAAAAATAAAAAAAAATAATTAACAGTTAAACTACTGTACCAACTAACAAATTCAAAAACTTTCTTGATGCTTATATCTTTGGCTAATTGGTTTATACTGGATACTTTTTTTATTAAAAGTAAAAAGATAAGCAGCTACAAATCAAAATCACTCTCTTAAAAAGCTGAAATGCTATTGTTGGATGAATTAGAAAAAGAAATAAATCAAATAAATTGAACTAACAAATAAAAGAAAAAAAAATGAAACAAAAAAAAGTTTTTTTATTAATAAATAATATTGTGAGATTTGTTAGGTTCAAATATTAAATGAGATTCTAATCATATTTGAATCTAACATTTACATGTAGATATAAAAAAAAAGATTTAAAAAACGCTATACTAAGCTATATAATAAAGTCATAAGTCATAGACTTTAGAAATGCATGTCATATGATATGATAAGTCATATAAGTCATATAGGTCATGTGCCAACACTGACTAATATAGAATATTGATCATTCAAATATTTTCTGTTATTTCAGTATATAAACTTTCTGAAAGGTAATACATATATTGTGAAAAATTATTAATTTTTCACAAGATGTGCAGGAGTTTGTAATATGTCTTTTGCATAATTCATTATTATTGGATTTACTTATTGTTCAATATTATACTAAAGATAGATCTAACTTTTGTGACTTTCAAATTTATCAGAGAAAAGTAATATAAGCGATTCAGTGGTTAAAACTTAAAAGCCAATAATATATATTATTATAATATTAATATTAATAATAATATTTTGCAAAATTTATTTGAAAATAGATCAATTGCAGAGCAATTTTCACAAATTCTAAATGATAGAATTTATCATAAAAAAGAAAGATAAAGTGAACAATATGAAAATTTGATTAAAGATGATAAAACTCTTTCACTTTGCAAATATTTGTTCTTTTATTTTCTACCAGGTATAGTAAAGACAGTACAATAAAATTCTATATTAAATGCAGCATAATTATTCTTTGTGTAAAAATTGGCCACATAACAAAAATATTCTGATTGATGAGTTTTATACTTCCAGATGTATGGTATGTGCATTCACTACACTTTATTCTTAGTGCACTGCAGACTTTAATATACACCAAATAAAAGAAATAAAACTAGAAGAATATTTACAAAATTCCCCTTTTTAAATGTTAGTTCATTTATTTCTGATGTATATCTTCTTTATTTGCTTTACCATTCACTAAATATCCTTTTTGTTTTTGTTGTTGTGACCATCTGTTACTTATGTGCTATGTTAAAGATGCGTTGTAGTCCTGATTATTCTTGTGAAGATTACCCAGAGCTTGGCATTTTTCCTTCTCTTTCATTCTTACTATGTGTGTAACTTTATTTATCATCTTGTATAACTTTCGTTATTTTTTGTTTAGACCAGCTAAAGAAAAACTTCCTCTAATAATAAATTTTTTAAAAATTTTATATAAAATATATATTATAAATTTATATTCATTAAATATATTATTTACAAATTACTTTAATCATTCTATTATTAATAATAATAAAATTATTTATATAAAAAATTAAATTTACAAGATTTTATTATAAAATACTAGTAAAATTATTATCAGATATAGAAATTATAAATAATTTATTGGTTTAAATATACATAGAATTGGAAATTTTTAAGGCTTTAAATTAAAAATTAAATATTTTTATTAAAAGAAACTTTTTATTATATTAATTCAGTTCAATATAAAGAATAAAAGAAATCTTTAATTTTTATAAATACTGTATTCATTATAATGAATAAAAATAGTTAGAACTAAAGGTTTATTATAATAAGCTTTGAACTATACTTATAATAAAATAAATACTAGTAATTAATCAAATTAATTAAATAGTTTGTTAATAGAAATCTATTTGATGTTAGAAATATCATATATGCCAATTTCTGAAATTTAGCTTTTGCATCAAAAAAATTAATTTTATCATGTAAGTACAAATTACCAGATATACAAAAATAATAGATTAATATTAACTAATATGAATAAAATTGATTATCATATGATTTTTTTTTTTTTTAAATATAATGTCAATAAAATTTAAAAAATCAGAATAAAATTATTGTGATAAAATTTTAAATAACTTGATATATATATATGCTAGACAAATAAATTTATATTCATTTGAAAGAAGAAAAAAAAACCTATTTAATAAATCTAAAATCACATAAATTGAATTACTGATTGTTGAGTAAATGCGTTCAGTATAATTATTTTTAATTTAACTTTGATTGTTAATATTTCTGTATATAGTGATTCAATCTGAATGATCTTTAATTATTAAGATAAAGTATATTCTCACCTTTTAAATGAATATAAATTATTTGATTAATATATATAAATGCTGAGATATTAACAAATATGTAAATTGCATAAAATCTGATATAAATAAATTTTTAAAGTTACATTTCTTACTAAAAAATTATTTTCACAAAAGATTTTGAATAATTATTACTTTATTTAACGATAATTATTCATTATTTAAGGTTTAATTGAATAAAACTATTAAAATAAATATCAAAAAATAGAAGACAATTAGTATAAAATTAGTTTAATAAAAAATAAAAAAAACTTTCAAAAATCTTATATCATAGTTTATATTTTATTATAATAAATATTTTACAGAAAAAAAAAGAGAAACTAAAGATAAAAACAAATAAAAAATAATTTTTTTATAAATAAAAAATATTTATATATTTTTTCTTTTACTTACTGTTTAAAAATAATCACTTTATATATTTAAAAACTTTTTAACAAAAAAGTGATTAAAAAGTGATTGAAAAGTGATTGAAGAAAAAAGCAGTAATTATCATTGTTTTTAAATATAATTTAATTTTTTTTTTTATTTTCTGATAAATTTGGATCATTTGAACTATACATGCCACCCAAATTATTTTAACACTTTACATAGTAAATTATATATAAACTAAATAAATTATGGCATTTCAAATTATAATTATGACATCCCAAAATAATTTGGGTAGCATATATAATTTGAACATGTAATACATATTTAATTTAAGTTTGTAAACACAATTTTTATTAAATGAATAAATTTTTATAAAATTTAAATTTTGGCTAATTTTACAGGTTGGTAAATATGTATTATATATAAGAATTCTTTGTAAATCTATGTTATAAAGGTTAATAAATAGTAATTTTTTATAATAATTAAATAAATCACTTATACAGTACATATAACCTAGTTGCAACAAAAAAAAATTTAAATTTTTTATATTATGTAATATTTAACCCTATAATTTTATTGATCAGATTTATTTAATTTTTAAAATTATAATTCTTAATTCTAGCCAAAATTATTATATATATTTTTAGCCAAATTTATATAGTTAATAATTAAAAGAAAGTAATTTTAACCAGATTTACATGTAATTCTGGCCAGAATAAAATGGCCAAATATTTAATTTAATAGTAAATATTTCAACTTTGAATTGCTACTACTTTATTAAAAAATACTTTACAGGAAATTTAAAAACATAGTTTTATTAAGCTTAATTTGGTTTATCATTGTATGTTTATACTTTATATTTATCTTTTTTTTTTTTGAATGAATAGTAATAATTTAAATTTCATCAAATTTAATTGCTGGGACTAAGTTGTATGCATTGTATGACTTTGTTGAATTTGTGAAAATCATGTGACTGTTAAATCACATGATAAACATTTTTAAATCGTTACTTTTTCATTACTTTTAATAATTAAAGAAACTTTTTTTTTTTAATACTGATATAAAGGAGAAAATCCTGAAGGTTATTTTATTTAGAATACTTGTATAATGTAATAATACAAATAATGTAATGAAAAGATACAGTATTAGAATATAATAAAAAATATAGAAAAATTCGACCAAAATTACAGCAGTCAAGGTTTATTAGTAAGAAAATTCACGTGAAATCAAATAAATCGTTGGGTTTATAATCTAAATCTTTTTAATCTAAATCTTAAAAAATCTACAGCAAAACGCGTTTCAAAAGTTTTTTAAATATTAAAGTTCGTCAAGGATACACATACGTATCATAAAATTTAATAAATGGCGTATTACACATATCTGTTAAAGCACATTCAAACATATTCAACATATTCAAACATATTGAAACATATTCAATACAAAAAAAAATTTTTTTTTTTTTTTTGACAAAAGGCAAATTGTCCCAATTCACAGATGGTAATTTTAATGAAAACTTTAAAAAATTTTTTTAAATACAATATATTATTATATGCATTACCGTCAGTGCCGTCAATGTCGTGTATACCGTATATACATACAATAAAACGACAAATAGTAATAACAGATAAAAGAGAATATATATGGAAGTTCCCAAGTTTGAATTTCAAATTGAATATTGAATACAATATTTATTTGCTAATAATTTTTTTTTTTTTTTTTTTTTAAAAAATAACATTTGTCGCGAATTTTTTCACGTTCTTTTTTTTGATTTATTGATGATAATCTCAATTTTTTTTTTTTGACAAGCACGGGAAATAAATATTTTTATGCAATTATTACATTTATTATCATTTGTTTATAAAAATAATTACTTATTTAGATAAAAAAAAAAAGTATTTGAATGACACTTTAAAAGGATATTTTTTATTAGTAATCAAAAATTATCTATAAAAATAATTTTTATTCTTTTAAAGAAAAAAAGAATTTAAGAATCTTTTTTTTTCTTTATTCTTTTCTTTCATATCTAATTTAATATATATAGTTATAAAAAAAAAAAAATATTAAATAACTATTTTGTATTGTTTCATAGAACAAAATAAACGGGGGGATTGAATACAATGACTTATCTGTCTCAGATTTTACCTATTTTTGACATATGCAAGCTATCATTAAGCTTATAAAAAAAACATCCCCGGATTAATAAATATTTGATGCACAATTACGAAAATGGTCTTTTTCGAATTTTTAAGTGATAAAATAACAATAATTAAGGACCAACAATAAATAAATAATAAACAAGAAGATCCTATATTAAATTGTAAAATGTTGCAATAAAAAACGAAATTTCGAAAGTTTTAAAGAAACAAAAAAAAAAAAAAAAAAAATAAAAAAAAAAAAAAAAAAAAAAAAGAAATTATTAAATATACAAAAAAAAAAAAAAAAACCCAAAAGGGTCGTCTCTTTTAAGAAAAATCCGATAAAAAAAAAAAAAAAAAAAAAAAAAAAAAAAAAAAAATAAAAATAAAATAAAAAAAAAAAAAAAAAAAAAAAAAAAAAAAAATAAATAAATAAAAAAAATAAAAAGAAGAAGGAATTATTACATGTACCATATAATAAGTAATAAACAGTAATATCAAGTTTTTATAAAATAGATATCATATAGATAGCGGAAACAATGCCTAGTCGTATTATATATTTATGCATTAATGAATCAAATTAAACGAATTCGGTTACACACTTACACACTTACACTATCAACACTATCAAACCAAATCATCAGAAACCATGACGCGAGATTTGGTAACAATCACGTGATAGATTTTTTTGTTGAAACTCTCCCCCTTAAACGAATGGTATCATTATAAAAAATTCGAAGGAATAACTGAAAATTCTTTAAATTCTTTTTACTATTGTTTAACAATTTACGCAGTAAAAGAATATTAATAGTTACACACTTAAACACGATTGGCTAATAAGTATATCATAAAGAAATAATAACCCCTTTTAACATTTTATTTAATCAGCAGGGGTAAAATTTGTTTCATTGTTTTTCATTGTAATATGAGTACCCGGGAATTTTTATTTGTAAACTAAAACGTGTGTTTATTCGGTGGTAAAATTTAATAAATTTGAATAGATTTTCTTTGATAGGAATTTCCGTAAAACATATTTGGTTTTTCCGCTAGGTCAGATAATCTTTTAACTTATGTACTGTATGTACGCCAAGAAATAGTGGCGCAGAAAATTCTGGTATTTATTCTATATATTAACTTTAAAATTTTTTTTGGGGCTTTTTTTTTGGATGCATTTTTTATTTATTTACAGTATTTATTTGTTTATTTATTTGCGTAACAGAAATTTCTAATAAAATTCATAATTTCTGAAAATATTACCAGCATTAAACTTTTAATCCTGGCCCAGATTATAATTTTTTGCCATTCAATCCTTAAATAGTTATATTATTATAATATCATATTGTACCATAATTTTACTTCCAAACTCGGCTAATCGAAATTTTACACAAGAAAAATATTAAAAAACGATTTTTTTTTTCAAAAAAAAGATTATTATCATATTATTTTTAAATATCTCTCACTCTCAAGCCTTCTTTTACACAAAGAAAAAGATTTAAAAAGTTGGGCGCAAACATTTTTTTTTTTTTTTAATCATGATAAGCTAAAAAATAAACAATAGACCGCAAATTGCATAATTAAATGCATAATAATAAAAGATTTTTTAGATTTTTATGTAAAAGTTATAGTTATATTAATAATATTATATATGTTGATTAATTGGATAAAGAGTTTTAACTCATTATTCATTACTTCATGCATATAATACCGGAAAAAGTTTTTTGAATGGAAAATTACATTTACCATTTACCTTATAACAAGAGAAAACTTTAAGGAGGTGAGGTTTGAACACAAAATCGGTATAAACAAGAGGCTTTGAGTTAAAAATTAAAAAAAACCACTAGTTAAAAAGATTTAAAGTGAGAGACATGGTGCTTTACTTGTATGACAGATTTGTTTATCATTAATGTTATGTTTAAAACAAATAATAATCATACTTTTTAAGGGAATCTTTATACAGTTCATATAATTTCCTTTTATGTAGGAACATTGAAATTTTGCTTGGCCCGGGCTTGGCTTACAGGAAGTGCAGTACATTATATTTCATTATTTCTGAATATTATTAAATAATGATTATTATTATTTTCTTATTTATAGTTAAATAATAATAGTTAGATAATAGTTAAATAATAGTTAAATAATAGTTAAATAATAGTTAAATAATAGTATAATAATAGTATAATAATAGTTTAACAATAGTTAAATAATTAAGATCAAAAAATTTGATACGTGATTCAATTACAATAAAAGTTATAATAATTAAATGGGGAATCATTCTCTTTTGTTTAACAAAGACCGTTAAAATTCGGATCAACTGATTAAACTTTGTTTTTTCAAATTTGTACGACAAGGAATGTTTGATATGATTGGTGATTATTATTAAAACCATTATTTTTATTTTTTTTTTAAACAATATGAAATATTATAAAACATCTTAATTTAATTTTTGAAACAAAATCATTTTTCTTCTTTTACAAAAATGAAACAACAACAACGAAAAAGAGTTTATATAATGAATTAAATTGGATCACTAAAAGAACAATCATAAAGAAAAAAAAAAAAAAAAAAATTCTAGAAGGAAAGTACTAAACCCTATTTAGTAATTATAGAGGATAGGTGGTGATGTAATAAATTTTTATTAATAAAAATTTTTCAGTAAAACAAAAAAAAGTTATTTTTGAAATAATTGAATGCGGGACTTTTTTTTAATATCTGAAACGTTTATTAAATTTTCTCACAAGAATTTTTTTTTTTTTTTTATATTAAAAATCAACACAAAGATTTTTTTTTTTTTTTTTTTTTTTTTTTTTTTAAAAAAAAAAAAAAAATTTTTTTTTTTTTTTTTTTTTTTTTTTTTTTTAACAAATTTAATGTAAAATTTTATGTATCATAAAAAATTTTTCATTGTTCAAATTAATTGAATGAAGTTTCTTTTCGAAGATCTTTATTTATGCGTTAAGCATTTTCTTGCATTTTTTTTTGCATCATCAATGCACAATTGATAAACGATAATGCACCTTGCCTATGATACAGTAAAATTGTGGATTTTCTTTTTTTTTAAAAAAAAAAAAAAGATTAGTAGATTAGTAGATTATTTACAGTATTTATTAGGTAACACATACTCTTCTCTCTCTTAATCTCTTTTTTTTTCTCTTGTTGTTCAAAAAAGAATTATTAAAAATAATAATTTTATATCAATTAAAAAATATAATATTTACAACAAAACATTATTTTCTTTAAACAAAGCCCATAATTTTGGAACACATGAAGAACATGTTTTTAATTGTTTTGCTTTTAATTGCATTAATGCGAAGTAGTAGGTCCAATTATGCATACTTAACGAACGATAAAAATCTTATAATTGCACTTCGATACACGAAAAAAGAAGTTGTGTACGTCCAATGGAAATAAAAAAAGGCTATCGTGTAACAATTGTAACATGCGTAACATGCCTCCCTTTTTTTTTTTTGTTAAATTAAAATAATTCTTTTTTTGTATTTATTCCTTTTACCAGGGCTTAGACACTTTTTTTTAACAAGGAGATAGTCTGTACCCAGTTTTAATACGTTTTAGGAAATATCGAATTAAATTACTTGGTAAAAAAATTATCATTTTATGGAAAAAAGAAATCTCGATAAATACTTTTTTTTTTGTTTAGTAAACAAATATTAATTTTCAGCCGTAGGGCGTAATAATATTTTTTGATCATCATAATGGACAACTGAAAGTTACGTCAAAAACTTTTGGTAAAAATTTGAATTCATTGATTCAATGATAATGATAAGTACCAACGCAACGCCATACATGGATGGTTACTGAATTAGAATATTGAATTAGCATATTGAAAAAAGTTAAGTGTAAGTAAAAAGTATATCGAAAGTAATAGAAAGTAAAGTATAATATATGTAATATATTTTTAATATATATAAAAATTAAATATATCAAAGTATATCGAAAGTAAAGTATGTGTAATATCGAAAATAGATATAAAAATATAAAAATTTATTTACAAAAATAATTATACATATATATTATATTATTACATATAATAATGCACAGTAACGTATTTAAATATGATTATATTATGATTTCTTTTTTTTTTTTTTATTAAAGATAAAAATTTCTATTATATTATATAAAAATTAATTACACTATACAAAAAATATTAAAATTTTTAAAATTTTTAAAAATGACTGAAAATTCTTTGGCGGTAAAATCAGTGGTGTTGTGTGTGTGTGTTTTTTTTTATTACGGTTTTTTTTTTTTTTTTTTTTAAGTAATTTTAAGTTTTTATTTTTTTTTTTTTTTTTTTTTTTTTTTGTTTTTTTTTTTTTTTTTTGTTTTTTTTTTTTTTTTTTTTTTTTTTTTTTGAAACATAGCTTAATAATAATAATATATCGTGAAAATTTCTAAAAAAAGACAAAATAAAAAAAAATCTAAAAATATGTATAATCTAAAATAAAATAAAAAAATGCTAAAATATAATAATAATACAAAAGAAAATAAAAGAAAAAAAAGGAAATAATAATTAATAATAATTGAAAATTTTTGAAAAAAAAAAAAAATAAAATTTTTTTTTTTTCTTTTCTTTTTTGAATCATGGTCCTGCACAGCAGAACTTATTTCTCGAAAGAAAATTTTGATTGGTATGACTTAATTGTTGTTATTGTTGAAAATAAAATAAAATATTAATTTTTTTTTTTTCTCTCATTTTTTTTTTCCTTTCTTGGTTTAACTAAAATTAATTACTATTATGATTTATGCATAAAGCAGCATGAAAAGGGGAAATTTGAAAAAAATAATTGTTATATATAAAGAAAGGAATGTGTGTAAAAATAAATAATTAATTTTAGAAACGGGTATTGGAGGAAATATAATAACTATTTAGGGAACCTTAAATAATAATATCTAAAAAAAATTTTATCCACTTGAAATTTAAAATTTCATCCATTAAAGATCGTTTTTTTTTAATCAAATTAAAATAGTATTATTAATAGATCAAAAGAAAAAAAAAAATGAGAATGTGAAAAAAAATTACAAATGAAATGAGGAGCAACCGTAAAAAGAATCGCGAAATAATCGCGAAATATTGCTCTTGAAAAAAAAAATGATGAAAATAAGGTGACTTTTTTTTAATACAAGAAAATGGGGGTGAATTCAAATACTTATAACGTATAATGAACTCTAAAAGAAAAAAAAAGACGGATTTATAATACAAAAGGTATATAAAAAAGGGGAAATCATAAAAAATAAAGTGTCTTATGTTTTTACACTTTTATACATTAATTTTTTTTTTTTAAATCCATAAAAATTAAATCCATAGAAAATTCCATTTACAAATTTAATTGTAACTGTACAAACCCAAAGTTAATTAATAATCCCTATTAAATAACCAAAGATAAACTGTCCAGAATTTAATTATCGTGAAAAAGGTAAAGTGTATGTACGATGACGACCATTTGAAGTAAATTTGTTTAACCGTCCAAAAGACTAAAAAATAAAAGAACCAAATTTAGTTAAGAAATAATTTTTCACAAATATTAAATAAAAATCAAGTAATAAATACTCACCCCAAATTTACGTGGAAAATCATCATTTTCTAATAAACGTTCATATTCCGATTTACGTTCTTGAAGTTCTCTAAGGGCGCAATCAATTTGATTGTGTAAATCCACTAATTGTGAGTGGTCCTTATGTTCGGGTGCGGTAGCTCTTAATAATGTCTAAATAAAGGAAAAAAGTGTGAAGTCCCGAACTCGTACAAAATGTGACGTAATGTACGCCAATCTCCAAAATTGGAAATGAATGAAAATTCTTACCATCACAAGAAGGGGGTATTTACATAATCTTTGAAACGGTTTAGTGAGTAAACTTTCAAGTGTTAAAATTCTACCTGGGGGACCCGGTAAAATATCAGCCTCCAAATTTTTAACCAATTGTCCAAGTTTATTATTCTTTTTACGTGCATTGGCTATCTCGGAAATTGCCATTTTATGATGTACTAAATATGATTCGTACATTCTAAATTGTGTAGCCAAGTCCCGAAGAATATGTGCTATTGATGGTATGATTGGATACATAATGGCTTGTATACAAAGAAGTTGCTATATTTTGGAAAAAAAATAAATATCATATATGAGTTTTTCGGAAAAATAATATGGAGAGTATTTCCGGTAATTCCGGTAATTCTCGGGAAAATGATAATAATATTTATTTACCAAAGATACATTAAAATGTAAGAGTAAGATATTTGGTAAAATCTTGAATGTTTCATTCAAACTAGGAGGAAGTCGAATTCCGGAACATTGAATTGTTTTAACGTAATGCTATATTAAGAAATGGGTTAAAAAATTTTAAGGTATAAATCGGTATATCAGTATATAATTCGGTATATTGATGTATATTGATATATTAATATATAATTTTAGATATATATATATATATATATAAATATAAATATTTTTACCTCATTAAGGTAACGTATATCATCAGCAAAGGCTTTTTCAGTTCGAATAATTTCAAATATAACTTCTTGACGATGAATTTCTGATGGGTTAAGACCATTTTTAGTATTAGAATCAACTTGTTCTTTCCAAAGTGGGGCAACTTTTGTTGGACTTGGAGGAGTGACGATTGCAGGACCGTTTACGCTTTGACTCGAAAAGTTCCAACTTTTCTTTATTGAAAGTTTGAAAAGACTACGATTGCTACCAGTGCGTCTGAGTCTTTCAAACATTCCATTATTATTATTATTATCGGTATACAATGATTTCTTTTCATCAAGGATACTATCTTCATCGGTATAGTCCTGTTTTGTATTTGAAAGAGCCAATTCCATCGCTTTATTTATTGATGATAAGATACCGTTGAATAACATTATAAGGTGAAATATATTATATATTTAAGGAATGATATGATGTGATTTTTTGTGATGTGTACGGATTTTTTATGCACGGATTTAACGACTTTTTTTTTTTTTTTTTTTTTTTTATATTAGTTTTTTTTTTTTTTTTTTTTTTTT
>QZLH01000589.1:30096-50602 GCA_003833135.1 Oehlia diaphana
ATAATAGCCTCCTTTTAGCGGCAAAAATTGCGTATTTGTAATATAGTTACAAAAAAAAAAAAAAAAAAAAAAAAAAATAAAAAAATAAAAAAAAAAAAAAAATTTCCGAGGCGTTTTTTTTTTTAAAAAATCAGTTATTAAAAAAAAAAAAAAAAAATCGGCATTCACATTCATTCAAGTCCATCAAGTCCATCAAGTCCATTCAAAAAAAATGTCGTCCCATTCAAAAAAAAAAAAAAAAAGATTTATAAATTCTAACTGATATTCAAACATACGATCTACATTGCACCGATCTACAAAGTTCATTCTTCAAATTTATATTATTTTTTGCCCCAATATTGATAATTTCGTTAATCCTTACCAAGATTTGGCTTAAATTTTAATCATTTTAATCAATTTATTGACCAATCATGTATGACCAATTAGACCAATGATATAAATGATACGTGAGATGCATAATTTTAATTATTTATTTATTATAATTAAAATACTATTGGTTTATGAATAAAAAAAAAGCCAATTGGTACTACTATTATTATTGTTTCGGATTCTTTCCCCTAAAAAATTATTTTTTTTTTTTCGAACATTCGTAATTTGAAATTTAGAACGGGAATTACTAAATTAGAATTAGTCATGGAATACTCTTCTTTGGCTAAAAAAATTTTGAATAAAAAAATTAAACTGAATACACGTGAGAAAATATTCTAGGTTCTAAGCATATTTTTAATTCTAAGCATGTTTCTTTGTACATATTCCGATTATTCCGTGCATTTTGTAAAAAAAAAATGCACGTTACTTTTTTTTTTTAAAACCTGAAATGAAAAAACTTAACCTCAAACGCCTACATACATTTTGCATCTATCATCTTAAAAACAATGCTTTACAGTGCTTTTACAGTGCTTTTACAATGCTTTTACAATGCTTTACAATGCTTTACAGTGCCTTACAATGCTTTACAATGCTTTACAAGATTTTTCAATAATTCTGAAAAAATAATGACAAAACAATAATTCTTTTTTGTTACCTTTATTAAGATTTTAAGTTTTTTTTTTTTTTCTTAAACAATAATTTTATTGAGAAATACGCGAATTTAATCGTAAGGTAATAAACTTTTTCGGAAAAACAAGAAATGTTTAAGGAAATTTAAGGAGTTCAAAAAAATTTCTTTTTTCTTCTTCTTTAAAAACTTGTTACATGTCAAAAAAAAAAAAAATAAATAAATAAAAAAAAAAATCTTTTTTTAAAGTTTAAGGAGTAAAATGAGTCTAGTCTTTTTGCATAATCGAATGATGTTTTAAATCGAATGAAAAAAATTTGAAACATTTTTTTACATTTTTTTTTTTTGTTTAAAAATAATATTATTATTATTAATAATAATAATGAAACCAAATTAATCTTTTTTGAAATAATTCAATTGTTGAAAAAAATAAAATAAAATAAAATAAAATAAAATAAAATTGGAGAATATTTCAAAAATGTATTATAATATATTATATAATATTATGTTCATTACAATACAATATATATATATATATGTAATAATAATATTTTTTTTTTTTAATGACCCATTACTTTGTCTAAACTCTAAACCAATCAAATTTTAAATTTGATTCGTCCAATTAATTAAAGATTCAAAATCACGATATTCCAAGGCGTAAAAACAAACGTTTTTTTTTTTTATTGATTATCTAGCATTTCAAACATTTCAAACAATTCAAACAATTTAACGATTTATAAAAATAAAAGATTTCAATTCAAAGATCATTATTATCTGTCGGCTACATAGCAATGAATATTCAATGAATATTCAGGAGTTTTGAGATTCAAGATAACATGGGTTTATGTAAATTTTTTTTTTTTTTTTTTGTCATTTTCACACGAACAATGGCGTTTGTTTGAATAATGTGTATTATAAAACAGGATTGAGAATAGGCCATTAAATAAATGAACGTGGCTGGCTGAATAAATTTGATCGAGATCTTGAGAATAACAAATTGAATTAATTACTGAATCAATTACTTATTATAGTATGATTGATTTGATGTATTCGCACTTAGAAATATTACCGAGATCGCAGGATATTTTTATTCATCAATTGTAACAATCCGAATCTCATACCAAATATATGCTCAATTATATTTAAATAATTTTAATTATATTTTCAATTCTTCTCCCTCCTGATTGGCGGCTTTTACTATTAATTAATATAATATATTTTCAAACAGATTGTGCCAATAGATCATATATCAAGAAAATGAATCAAAGAAATTTGGAAAGTATTTTATCGTCGATTTTTTTAATAGATCTCCCTCTGATTGGCGGTTTTACTAATTCATCCAAGATTTATATAATATATTTTCAAACAGATTGTATTAATAGATCATGCATCAAAATTTATCATCGATTTTTTAATAGATCGCATTTATTTTCCCTCCTGATTGGCGGTTTTACAATTAATTTATCCAAGATTTATATAATATATTTTTAAACAGATTGTACTAATAGATCATGCATCAAAAAATTAATCAACAGAAATTTAAAAAATATTTTTATTGCCGAATTTTTTAATAGATCGCATTTATTCTCCCTCTGATCTGATTGTCTGATTGACGGCTTTTACTATTAATAATAATATATTTTAAACAGATTGTACTAATAGATCATACATAAAAAAATGAATCAACAGAAATATTTTATTACCGATTTTTTTTAATAGATCGCATTTATTCTCCCTCCTGATTGCCGGTTTTTACTATTAATTCATCCGAGATTCATATAATGTATTTTCAAACAGATCGTACTAATAGATCATGCATCAAAGAAATGAATCAAAGAAATTTGTAAAATATTTTATTCCCGACTTTTTAATAGATCTCATTTATTCTCCCTCCTGATTGCCGGTTTTTACTATTAATTATCCAAGATTTATCTAATATATTTCAGACAGATTGTACTAATAGATCATACATAAAAAAATGAAAATATTTTATTACCGACTTTTTTAATAGATCGCATTTATTCTCCCTCCTGATTGCCGGCTTTTACTATTAATTCATCCAAGATTTATAAAATATATTTCAAACAGATTGTACTAATAGAACATGCATCAAAAAAATGAATCATAAAAATTATTTTTATTACCGAATTTTTTAATAGATCGCATTTACTAAAAAGAATATCTTTATTCGCCAATTGTACTGCACTTGCTATGCCAAATATACGTTCAATTATATGTTCAATTCTTCTCCCTTGATTGACGGACTTTACTATTAATTACATCCACGATTTGTATAATATTTTTTCAAACAGATTGTACTAATAGGTCATGCATCATTACCGATTTTTTTTATGGATCGCATTTATTCTCCCTCCTAATTGGCGGCTTTTACTATTAATTCATCTCAAGATTTATCTAATATATTTTTCAAACAGTTGTAGATCATGCATCAAAAAAATGAATCAAAAAATTTGGTTTATAGATCGCATTACTAAAAAGAATGTCTTTATTCGCCAATTGCACTGCACTTGCTATGCCAAATATACGTTCAATTATATGTTCAATTCTTCTCCCTCCTGATTGAGGGCCTTTACTATTAATTACACCCAAGATTTATCTAAGATACTTTCAAACAGATTGTACTAATAGATCATGTATTAAAGAAATGAATCAAAGAGATTTGAAAAATGTAAGTAAGGTGATTTAATAAAAACAATTCTATGGAAATCCTGAATAAATATGTAATTTTTAGATATTTTTCACGGTCAACTTTATGTGCCAAAAATCCACCATATCCAAATGTTATACCCGGGATTTAAAGACAGTTCCAAAACTTATTGGTTTGATTTAAGTTTTGGATGCTGAAATTAAATTTTGAATCTGGCCGGAATTAAGCTTAAATCACCTGATTTTTTGAAGTGATTATATATCGAATATAAGTCGATTGGCTCGCCAAAAAATGAGGATAAAATGCCTGAAGAGGTTGAATGATGAAAAGCTATATCCACTTTGCTATCAAGTTTGCACTCCTTTAAGTAATATTCCTTTTTTCGTCTTTAGGATAAAATTTCATAAAAGAGCCGGACATACGTCCAGGAATGTTAAGATACAAAATTCCTTTTATCGCATTATTGATGATGTCTGACTAACTACTTTCTGAATGCCAACGTCGCAACGTCGATCTCGCAAAGATTGTACACGTGTCTCAAACTAACGTAAAACGTAAAACGCGCAGGACTATATTCCCCCTTTTAATACATATTTATTTACATATATATATTTTAACTTTTTGTTAAAATAAATATATTTTCTTTTTTTAAAATATATATATATATATATATATTATCGAATCATTTTTTTTTTTTAGGTTTAAATTTTTTTTTTTTTAAGAATCAAGAAATTTTTTAACGTTTTCCAACCAAATTATATATTCTTGATTTTCCTTATGAGTAGAATATCTAAGAATATATTGGGATAATTCCTCGTTTATACCTCGATATTCTAAATATTTAGTAAATAAATGTCGAAAATTCTTTACGAAAAAAAAAATTATTATAATAATAAATTAGTCACAATAACTTATAATTCATAGTAAAAAAAATTAACACTGTAAACTTACTGCACTTAAACTAGGAAAAGGAATAGCACTTTTTGTATGATTTGTTTGTAATGCTTCATAAAATGAAACATTTTCGATTAAAAATCTACCTTCACGGGCCAATGCCTCAAATGCTAATACTCCTTTATCCTTCTAATTAGTAAGAGAAAAGGAATATTTTATCGTAAATCGAATTGTTAGATATATTAATACGTATAAGATTAAAGTTGTAACTTACTTTTTCAATAGTTATAGCACACCTTAAAGTTTTTTCGGGGCTTTGTTCTTCAAATTCTTCCTATAAATAAATAACAACCAAGATTAATAATTGTTCTTTTTTTTAACAATATGTATGTGTAAGCGTATAAGTGTATAACTATAAGTGTTAACTTTAAATCATTCTTTTAGTTCGATTTTATCAGAAATAAATTTTCCCAAAAGTAATTCTCATCAAAAATAAATTCAGATGTCCCTATCTGATTACTTAATTTATCATCATTAATCGAACGTAAAATATAATTAATTTTTTCTTTTGGATCACAAAATAATTTGTACTTACATCAGATGAATCTATTAAATCTTCCTCATCTTTATCTTCTTCCGGAATGATTGTTGCCGGCGGTATGGTTGATTTACCAACTTTTCTCTCCTCTATTTCATCCTCATCCTCATCCTCATCCTCATCCTCATCCTCCTCATCCTCATCCTCATCCTCATCCTCATCCTCATCTTCTTCTTCGGCTTTTTCATAATATTCTAATGGTATAATATTAAAAAGTACTCGAATTCTTTTGTTTAACAAAAAAAGACGGGGTACAAATTAAAATAAATCGTAGAAAATTAAGTGATTTCATGAATTGATAAAAAAAAATTAATTATATACTTTTCATTATTATATTCTCTTGTCATATAAACCTCATTCAAAGTCCTTTTATCAAAAAGCTAAAGTAACAAACCCGATTTTTTTTTATTAAATATTGAAAATTTTTCAAATAAATCAAAATAAATTAAATTACATTAAATTAAAATAGAATAAAATGGAATTTAGCATGATATTTACTCACTTCCCAATTGAAATTATTAAATGATACACTTATTGATTTGGTCATAATAGAAGGAATTTCTTTACCATTTTTTACATCATCTTTTGTTGATGCAGATGAAGTAGCTATTGTATCCTTTTCCTTTTCATAATATGTTAATTCTTCTGCTAATTGTGCACTCAAATCTTTATCAACTGATTAATTTGATGTAAAATTAAGGAAAAGTTATTAATCAAACAAGTTATCTTTTAACTAACTCACAAAAAAAGTTATAAAAAAAAGGCCCAAGAATAGATATTGTAAAATAACATTTTGTTTTTATAAATAAAATTCGAATAAAAAAGAACATACCCAAGCCATGAATAAACCTGATATTTTTTGAATTTATAAAATTATACTTATTATTAATATTATTATTATTCAGTATTCTTACTCCTTCTCGTGATGATATTTTATTAAAATGACCATTATTATTAAAATTATTAAGAAGACATCGAGATAATATTAAAAAATTTCTTCGAAATATTGTTGTAGCAGACATTTTTTTTTTCTCAGAAAAAAAAAATGATTTTTTTGATGAGTGAAAAAAAAACAAAGATAATCTATGTATGAGCATCATATGATTAACCATCTGCGGTGATGATCAAATCATGGTTTACAAACAATGTTTAGCCTAATTGAGGAGTTAAAAAGGGGGGTTCCTTAATGTGCAGTGGGGTGTACGATATTAACGTACGAACTAACGCTATCATGTGCAAGTGCATAACTCCTAAACTCGTACGTTAATATTGTACACCCCGCCCCCCGTGTTAAGGACGCCATGGACCTATTTTCTAAAATTACATGTTGAAAGGAGAGTTTTATATGTCAAAGTCAGTCAGCTCTCGATATAACGAACTCTCCGGTTTTCATCTCAAATTCGCTACAAGATTATAACGAGAGCTGAGCATTCATTATAACAAGAGATGGTTGATTGGTTAAATGTCCCGTGTTGGGGAAATTTCGTTATAAAAGCGAGTTCGTGAGTTGACTGTATTTGATTTGAATTATGGTATCACGGGCCATAGTACTATTATAGACAAATATTTCTATGTCCATTATGTCCAATTCAAAAAAAAATTATTGGAAGCTTCTAACGACACATTTATATAATGTTTGAAAAATCATTTCTAAAATATTCGGAATATTAGAAGGAATTGGATTGAAAGGTTCAATTCCAATAAAAGGCCATTGCACGCTATCCCTGTACATGAGGAGGTTACTAAAACACGCGATATACAGTAGGTAAATATATTCAAAAGAATAACTTGATAAGTAGATCAATTTGAAACGTATTAAAATTTGCATTACCAACACATCTATATCTATTAGTTTTTATCATGAAAAAGGGAAAGTTATTTTCAAATCAAAGCATCAGACAATTGAATAAAAAACACTTCATTTGACAAATATTTTTTCATCAGATATCAGATTCTTATCATTACTCCAACTGTCCACACATTAGGTGAACCCCAAAAACCTAAATTACCTCAAGTTATCAACGTGAACAAGTTATAAATGAGGAAATGACGTTGGACATAAAGGTGACGTCGGTGAGTCTAGGGATGATCCATACACCATCACGTACCACTATAAAAAAGTAGGTTCCGCGCTACAATATCAATGTTGATAAATATTGTTAGAATATGCACGGGAACGTTGGAGGCCGTAAATGTAAACCTTTAAACCTTAATGCAATAGATGATTCTAATATTTGTATAACCCTTTCCGGGAAGATTTGAACTAGTCAGTATTGGGAAAAGCACCTGGAAATAATGACAAATAAAGCGTGAGACGTGAGAAAATTTAAAAAAAAAGGTTTTAGAGATCCGTCATGTATACGTAAAATCACGAGAACAGGAATATTTTTTATTTGGTTATCCATCACAATTGGATTTATATAATCAAATATAATTAACATAATCAACATAATTAATGTAATCCATTGTTAAACCTGTTGAAGGCAAGTTCAAAGGAGTTCAATTCAGATGATAAATGTGTGTTTATATTACTAAAGTCATTATTCTTCATATGAATATTTCTGTGTAATCCTTCCACATGCGAGCTTAATCAAATAGATCATGATTAAAGTTTAGATTAAAATTTATTACTGGCATTATTAATTTAATAGCGATTTAACCTAAAAAAAAAAATGCGGAGGGGAAAAATCTGGAGAAATAAATGATAATCCAAATAATTGTGGCTTTTGATTTTCAATTTATTACCTGTTATACTTTTATTTAGAAATATTACAAAATCATATGATTAAAAAAATTACATTCTCAGGGCGAAAAACTTTTTAACATAATGAAATAATTGGAACTCACTTCTTTATCCTTTTTTTTTTCCAACACATGAAAATATGTACGTTCGATTAGTAATCTTTAAATGAGAAATCGAGTTTTATCTTGTTTTAATAATTGAGAAAAAAAAAATAATAATAATAAAATTAATGAAATCATCTATTAAATGAAGCTAATTCTTATTCCGCTTTTCTTGGCAAGGGTTCTTGAATTATACTCCGCATTATTATATATGAAATTTAAATTGTATCTGCTTATTTTTATATTTGGTTTAAATTTTTTTAATTTATATTTTGTTTCAACAAATAAATCAAGATTAGATCAAATTTATCTGGGCTTTCTAAATCTTTTACCCAAACCATTACTAGAAGGATCAGTTACCAGTATATTTTATTTTTCGTTGCGTTTATCTAAATTAAGAAATGGAGAACGGTTTTATATTATAGCACCTGATACATGTGCAAATCATAATCTGAGAAACAAATAAATTGAAATATTAAGAAATTAAGACACATGGGATCTCTTCCCCTTTAACCCTTTTTTAATTTCCGGTAAGTTTAATTATTAAAAGTTTAGAATAAGTTTATATACGTAACTACTATTGTATATATTTATTTAGTTGGATTAGTAGATCATGCATGTATAATTATTCAATCATCTAATCCTAATAAATTTTAGATCGACATTATTTCTATAGTAGTAAAAATGTATAAATATACACTAAAAAAAAAAAAATGTATCCTATTTTTTGATACATCTTTTTTTCCTTTTCATTGCAATAAAAGAAAAATTATGCGTGATTTTAAATATTCTCAGACTTCATTTGAAAAAATTGAACCTAAATTACTAAAGAGTCAAAAACATAAGGATGATGAATTAACAAATAATGATGATAAATCGAAAAAATCATCTCGTAATAATAGTGATGGTTGGATGTTACTTGACCATGCGGCACTCATTACTTCCCAGGCAACTATTTTAACAACAAATTTTTTTACTCATCATTTATCAGGTCCAAGAAAACCTTCTTGGCCAATTCAACTTACTTTAATGTGCGCTTCAATGAGAGCGTTAACGGATCATACTCATCTAGCTGATATAGAAACTTTAAGACGTTTAATTAATATCCCTTTCACTTTTGTTCCATCTGATATTATTGTAACTCCTGTTTCATTTAAAGTTTTAAATAAAGGTTTGCAAGGAATACTTAAAAACCTTGAAGAAAAAGAGACTGGTAATAGAGAGATAAGCTGTGAATGGATCGTACCTAAATCACTTTGGAGGAAAATTAATGATGATTATCGTTTATCTGCTTCTTGTTGTACTCATTTTTTTATCGATGATGATGGTATAAAATGGTCAAATGAGAAAGTTATCATGTATATACATGGTGGTGCTTATTATTTAATGTCTGCTAAGACTCATCGTGAGATAAATTATCGTCTTTCTAAGGCAACTGGAAGAAGAGTTTTTGGTAAGTTACTTATATGATGCAAGATGATGTATGTTGTTTCAATTTTGGAAATGATCTACTTTGCCAACATTCTATTAAATTATTTTTACGCATGATATGACAATAGCGGTAAATTATAGACTCGCCCCAGAAGGTCCTTTCCCTTGTGGTCTTCATGATGTAGTTCATTCTTTCCTTTATTTGACTGACCCTAATGGCTTGGCAATTCAGCCTGAAAATATTGTTATTGCTGGGGATAGTGCAGGAGGTGGCTTATGTATGTATTAATTTCTTTTTATATTTTCGTTGTAAAACTTTTATGAAATTAGTTTACATAAAACTTATACAGATTAACTTTTTGTAGCTTTGGCGTTATTGTATTATCTTAAGGACAATCACATGCCGCTACCTGGAGGCGCAGTTTTATTTTCTGTAGGTCAAAATTTTTTTTTTTTATTGATTATTGGCGTAATCTTTACTTACCTTTTTTATTAATATAGCCTTGGTTAGACTTAACGATGTCGTGTTCAAGTTGGGATCAAAATCAACCTTATGATTATCTCTTTAAACCAAAAGATGATGATCCTTTAAATCCAGTAAAGTTATATTTACATCCTTATGAAGAACGTGCTAAATTAGTTAATCATCCTTACGTATCACCTTTATTTGGAGATTTAAATAATTTACCCCCTTTATTAATTCAATGTGGTGATTCTGAAGTGTTGAAAGATGAAATTTACTTAGTTGCAAATAAAGCATCAGAAACTGGAACAACATTTGTTCAATATGAAGTTTATGAAGGTAAATTTATTAAAATATTTTTACCTTGTTTAAAATTTCAACTAATAAATGATTTTGATGGATTCTTAGATATGGTGCATGTTTTTCAAATGTTTAACTTCCTTGAACCAGCAGCAAAGGCTATGGATTCAGTGGGTTACTTTGTTAAAAATATTATACCAATTCACCAAAGGAACTCGTTATTGTCTCAAGCAAATCACAAAAGATATTCCGTACTAGGTTATAATTTACAATGTCCCGTAGAATTATTAAGATCGCAAAATCCTACACCTGGTCATATGAGCTCACTTCCTTCAAATAAAGTTGATAAATCAACTTCAACACAAGAAGATGGAATCATTATTAATCATCCTTCATCAAATAATTATTATTCAAAAAGAAAGGATAACAAAACCACGAATTTACCTTCACAGAATTATCCTATGATGAGCACTTCCTCGGCTTGCTTTTATAATCGTAATAATAGAATTGGAGAACATTATAATCAACAACAATATCATCATCATCAACAAATAAGATCTCGACCTACAATCAGATCATTAAGGTCTTCAAGTTATCCTGATTTAAAACAATTAGTTTCTAAAGATTATAATGAAAATTCTGCTGGTAAACCTAGTTTCGTGAATTTTGATGGTAAAACTGAAGAAGTTAGTGATGTTAATTATGAACCAAAAAAAAATACGAATGGTATGATTAATAAAAAGGATGTTAGCGCGTTGGATGATTATTGGGACTAGAAGGTGCGAAATTGTTTGATGAACAGACATTGTTTACACGATTTTAGATTTTTTTTTTGGCATCATCCGTTATAATATATTAGATTATACAATAATAACTTATTCATTTATATCCAATAGGATAGATTTTTTTTAAATTATAATCAATCATTTATTTCGTATATATCTTTTTATTATCTGTAGTATAGTGATTCCTTTTTTTTTTGTAAATTCTTTTTTCCCTTTTCCTACCTTTTTTTGGTCAATTTCAACATTTCATTGTATTTCAACATTTTTATACATCTTTTTCTTTACATTTTTATTGAATTATTGCATTTATTTTTGGGAGAGGTTCTTTTTACATATTTTTATTTGCCTTTATTAGTTTATTCTTACTTCAAATGCCAATTAGACGAGAATAAATATAATTGTTGTTATGGATGCGAACAGTGATGGAATTGGTGTCATATAACGAAAGATAATGGTTCGGATTGTAGATGAAAATATATGTGTGATTGAAATAAAAAAATAAATTTTGATACCATCAATATTTCATTTAATCTAGTTGAATAATCGTTGAATAATACCAGTACACCTGTGAGAAATACATTCCAGTTATATAAATAAAAAATAAATAAACCATAAAAGGTAAACCCAATCCTTCTAATTGTATAACAAGATTATTAAGTTCCACTTCAGGAACAGGAATTTCCCAGCAATATATTAGTAATATATTTGCGGGAACGTGATTCGTTGTGATCTTAAATTTTTCGGGATGAGAAGCATCTCTTAGAATCGATTCGCCAAGGATGATCAGGATTTGTGCAGTTGGTTTTCTTACAACTTTTGACTACTAAGTTCGATGCGAGTTTGTCAATAATAAAGAAGGGAAATACGTATAAACGTTTTCAGTAAATTCCTAGTCGAATTTTCTTCGATAAATATTTATTTAAAAAATGATTTAAACTTGAATTATGAATTATTTTAAAGTAATTAATAAAAGTATAAAAGTCCAATCGTCCAATTATTCATTAATACAAATGGCCATCACTATGATCGTTATGATGTGGATACAGGAGATGTTACATTAACTAATTTAATCCTATAATCCTAAAGTTCTGGGAAATTGACTAATCTTTATAATTTAGCTTTAACATCCATTTGATTAAATAAATGTCTTTTTAAATAAGAATTTAAAAAAATTCCATTTGGATCTAAAGATTTTTGTAATTTTATAAATTCTTTAAATTTTGGATAAGTTTTTTCAAGTTCAATTGTTGTCATTGTATGTGCCTAAAAATAGAATAATTAATTTCTTTCTTTAGTTTTTACCTAGATTTTATATTGACTTCTCTAGAAGAATGTAAAGTAAGTACCTTTGCCCAATGTGGTCTTCCATCATAAGATCTCATTATTTTTTCAAATACAGCCCAAAGTTTTTTATAAGGAACAGGTTTATCATATGGTCTAAAAAAAAAAATCGATTAATTTCTAAAATAAAAATTTGACCTTTTTTTTCAAATATTATTTTTTACTTACCTATACATAATAACACCAATGTAACAAACTTTTCTATTATAAGCGGGACTTAACCAAATATCATCTTTATCCGAAAATCTTACTTCAACAGGATAATGAACAAATACATTTTCTTTGTTATTATTTATCCAATCGTATAATCTTTCCAAAGCTTCTTTAGTTTTTTCAAGTGGTATAGCCCATTCAGAAGTATATTGCGAAAATAAACAATCAAAATTGAATTGTTTATAAGAATCATCTACGAATTGTTTTTCTTGAGAGAATTTATAATTAAACATTTTTTGGTTTAATAATGGAAGCTTTGATGGAAAATATCGTAAAATGTATAATAAAAACTGATATAAATGAAATGAAATTATATAATCCTTAAAATAATTTTGTTTTTGAGGGTTCAGTTCCTTAATAATAATAAAAAATAATTAATCAATGTGTAAAAAAGATGAGACTTTTTATAAAAAAAGAACTTACCTTAATTGTTTTATCAGCTTTCCAAATAATACAATTTTCTGTATGAGGAAAATACCAAATTCTAACATGTTCAGCAGAATTAACAATCGAATCTAAATTATTTAATATGTCATTAAATTTCATTGGAAATTGTTTAGATTCTAATTTAAATGCTGATTCACATCGTATTTGAACTTTTAATATGATCCCTAATGCGCCTATACTACATAATGATGCTTTAAATACATCATCATTTTCATCAGCCGAACAATTTATTATTCCTTTTGAAGCCGTTAATAAAGTTAACCTAATAACCTAAATAATAAAATTAAAATCTTATTCTTCTGTGTATATAAAGTTATAAATAAAGACCATGACTTACCTGAGAAGAAATATTGCCAAAATTAATCCCTGATCCATGAGTAGCAGTTGATATAGCACCAGCAATACTTTGTTCGGAAATTGAACCTAAATTACTTAATGCTAGTCCATTTTTCTGTAATACTTCATTTAGTTTATATACTCTTGTACCAGCTTCCGCTGTTACGGTTTTATTTTCCGAATCGAGCTAACAAAAAAAGGTGATCACATGATCGGATCACAAAAAAAAAAAAAAAAAAAAAAAAAAAAAAACCAAAACCAAAAAATTTCATACCTCGATAATTTTATTAAAATTATCCATATTAATCATAAGACCTTCAGTACATGCTAAATCGGACGGTGAATGACCTGCACCGATCGCTCTAACATTTTTGTTATATCGTTTAGCTAGTTCAACTATCTGTTAACAATAAATAAATAAGTATATATAGAATTTTTTTTTTTTTTTTTTTGAGAATCAATATATACGTATGTATATATATTTTATACAAATTTCAAATAAAAAAAAAAAAATTTTTTTTTTTATTATCGTTTATACCTTTATAATATCATCCTCATTTTCTGGCATAAAAAATAACTCAGGTTTACATTCAAATACTTTTGACCAATTTGAGAATTTTTTACTTACTCCCGATATTTGTTTTAATCGATCATCCAAAATCATATTTAATGAATCAAAAAAAAGAAAAATTAAATAATAAATATAATAAATAATAAATAATAAATAATAACAAATAAATAAGTAAATAACGTTTGTTTAATTTTGTGAAAGATTTTTTTTTTTTTCAGGAGAAAAAAAAATCAAGTTGCTTTAAAAAGGCCCAAATCAAAACATGTGATCATCTTTTATTACGAAATCAGAAATTTTAGGTTAAGTTTATTAGACCCAAAATCGGATCCGGATCTAATAAAACCGGTTACAATCGGAATTTAAATTCTAAACACGAAACTTTAATCTACTCAAGTAAAGTGTCACAAGATTTTTGCGACCATCAAATAAAATCATAAATTCTGTGAGTTTTTTACGGAAAAAATCAGAATTAAAAACAACAGATCAATATTTTTTTTTTTATAGGATTACCGTATTTGAATAATCTTTTTTTTTTAGACAGGATTTCTTCAAAAAAGTCATGTGACAATAAATTATTTTTGTGAGGTGACTACAATTCCTTTTTGGTTTCAGGCAAGATCAATTGATATTCATATGAGATTATGAGATTGATAGGTTTTCAAAAGTTATAGAGTTAGCCTTATCTATAATATAAATAAAAGACATCATAATCAATTTCATAAATTCAGAAAACAATCATGCAAAGGTCACATGTTTCTTGTATTGATTGTATAAATAATAACAATATTGGTAAAGACTATAGTACAATATCAGTGTAACAGGAACGAGATCACGTGATTATATTTTTTTTATCGGCATAAAGAAATCTTCGTTCAAAGATACTGTTATAAAAAAAATTTAGTTAAATTAGAAAATTATAACAATTAGCAGAATTGGACGCACAACAGTATGAATGTATATTCAAACATAACACAAAAATCTTGGTATATCAATTTATCGAGTTATCGAGATTTTAACCAAATTAAATCATCGAAAACTCAAAAATAAAAATGGGTTAAATGAGCAAAGACACGAGCCTTTTATAAAATAATAACTTCCAAGTAAATTACAGAAAAGGAAAGGGATTAATATTTGATATATGTTTACACACACATATATATATGCATACATATATATATATATATATTACGACCAGAAAAGGGATTTATTTGATCATTCAATTATTCAATTATTGTGATGTATGAGATATGTCATAATGTCATTTTCTTTCGTAATTTTAATAAAAATAGAAAAAAATAGAAAGAAATATATATTTTGATTTTTTGATAATTTTAGATTTGACAAATATAGAGAGATATGATCTGATCTTCTTTTAATGAATATTTAAAAGTGAATTAAACAGCATTTATTTCTACATTCAATTCCATAAATTTGCCCCCAAAAAAAAGCTGCGCGTAATGCTAGTAAGAAATTAATGTTAAGATATGACGCGACGTATTATTGAGATCACGCAATTACTGTAAAATCTGAAAAAAAAATTTGGGATTATCAATGTGCATCAAATGTATATATAAATGACACCATCTTATCCACATTTTGCATAAATCTTTTTAGTAAGGAAATCGTAAATCATCGGTTTTAATTTAAGATTGAAGTATTTTATACCAGAAAAAAAAGTTGTTCATCCATATAAAGTTTTTCTTTTTATGAATTCTCATAATTAGGAAAGAAAAAACATGCTATACCAAAAATATAAATGGTGCAATTATAAGGGATAATTCGTCTTTCTTTTCTTGCTTATAGACAAAAAAATAACGGGTATTTTTTGTGAATTTGGTTTATAAACAAATATGTACATTGAGCATCAAATCAAAAAAAAAATGAAAGTGAAATTTTGTTTAATATGATGAAATCTTTCCAGAATATTATTGGAGGAAAATATCTAAAAGATTTTGGTTAATAATTAACTTAATCAATTGAATCTACTTTCTCAATTGTGTCAATAAAAAAAAAAAATATTTTAAAACGTTTATACTAAAAGAAACAAAAAAATACTTTTAAACGTCAACTTTTGTTTGTTTGTTAGGCTCGCGGTTGACAAGAGAGCAAAAAAAAAAAAAAAAAAATTATTAGTTATTTATAATCAAATAATGTCAATACAAATATATTTTTTTCACATTACTTTATATGATATAGTGTGTTATTTAGAGTGCATAGCCGATCCAATTGTCCTATTAAATAAATGGCTCTATTTTTTTCACCTTTCAATTTAAGTTTGTGAGGGTTTTAAGCCTTTTCTCGCTCAATAATTTCTTTTTCTTACCTATAAACGAGGAAAAAAAAAAAATAAAATAAAATAACGTTTCTATTTCTCCTTTTATAAATCTACCCCCAACTTTCACCTCACAAATTAACCCTTAACGTCTAGCTTATCACATCACGAGAAATGTCTCAAAACGAATTATCTGGAAATTCAAATTTTTGGCCTTCTTTTAACGTCCCTCCAGGTTTGGGGCTTTTAGATGAAGACTTTGAACTTCCTGAAAATTCACAAGGTAATTCCGTCGAAGAAGCGATGATTCCTGCGACTGAACAACTTCCTTTAATGCAACTAGAGCAACAACCAGCGTCATTACCTACTCAAAATAATGTCTCTCCTTTTCTTGATCTTCCCAATGATCCATCAATTATGAATTATAGTCCACCATCAACTTTTCAACCACTTGCACCTACTCCTTCAATACCGCCGAATTCTAGATATTATTATCCACCACCTCCAACTTATATGAGTCATCCCTATTACAATCCTAGTTCGTTCGCTGATCCAGAATATTTTGCTAAATTTATAGCTGAAGAGGACAAAAGAAGACGCAATACTGCCGCATCCGCGAGATTTAGAATAAAAAAGAAAATGCGTGAACAAGCCCTTGAAAAAAATGCAAGGGAAATGTCCGAAAAGGCAGAAGTTTTGGAGAATCGCGTGAAAGAACTCGAAAGAGAGATCAAATGGTTAAAGAATTTACTTATTGAAAAAGATAGCAGACTATTAGATATACAACGTTCCGATAATAATAAGCAAAAAGATGGTGGGGATAAAAATAGTAACGATAATAAAAATTGAAAATTTAGGTGATCAACGTCAAAATTAAAAAAGATCAAGAATTTATGAACAATTTACTTCTTTATCTCTTTCATTTTTCTTTTCGAAATTTTTCTTTAGTAGACATTTCACAACGTGAACATACCATAAACATTTTTCTTGTGATGTGAAACCCAATTTTATATATGATTCCGATTTTTTCTTTAAGCATACACACACATTCGTTTAAAGATTTTTTTTTTTTTCATCGACTAAAAGAGCCAAAGAGATTAATCGATTCGTTTTATTTTTATTTTATTTTATTTTATTTTATTTTTTCTTTAGATTTTATTCTTTTTTTCCGGTCGCAAATATTTTTATTTTATTTTCGATTTTTTTTTAAAAAAAATTGCGCACGCTTCGATAATTAACTATTATATGAAAATCTTACCTAATTTATATATGCTTACATATCTTTTTTTTTTTAAAAGAAAAATCTCTTATGTTTACAATCCCTGTTTTAAAAAAAAACGAAATATTATAAGATTTTATCTGAAGTAATTATTATCTTTTCTTCTTAACGACTAACAAAAGAAAAAAAAATTTTTAAGATTTTAATTTATGTAATATGCGTAATATGTACAAATAAATAATGAATACGAAAATTGATTAGTGATTTTTGTTTATAAAGTATAAATATTTATTTATTATTTTTGGAGAGGGACTGTTGATTTTACATGAATTAAATTTACTAGCCGATTAACACAGCAAATACTCCACGATCTGCCACGTCATTGAATTCATACGATTGGTATTTATGAAAACAATTTCTAAAGTCAAACAAACAAAAACCGATTATTTGTAAATAACTAACTAAATACATTCATAAATTTACATCAATTACCATTTGTGTGATTTAATTTACCGAGAGTAATAAAAATTTATCTAAAATATGCGCATCCGATATTAATATTTGAGATCAATTAAAAAGTTTTCCGAAATGTCACACAATGGTTCAATTTTCTTAAAATAGAATGAGCTGTAATTAATAAACGTCTTAATCAAAAAGAGAATATGTTCTTGTAATTCAAAGATTCTATGATCAAAGATTCATTTATTTTGGATTATTCATTTTTCTAACTTAATTATAGATCTAATTATTAAATCCGATACATAATATACAACACATCAAATCCAATCCATCAAATTTAATATTATGAAAAATATATATATAATATTATGCTAAAACAGATGATTATTATTAATAAATTAAAAAATATAAATTAAAATAAATAATTAAAAAATAAATAAATTATAATTTCTTTCTCTCTATTTCATACTCTCTAAACCATTAAAAAGTATTTATCCTTCTTTTTTGCTGCCATTTACAGAAGACAACACATCAGAAGACATTAAATTATTTATATACGTTTGTAAAATTTGATTTCCTGATTGCATTTGATCATGATCGTTTTTAACTGATTCAGTCCTTTGAATTAAAGCTATTTGATCATTATAATTGAAATGACGAATTAATAAATAAATATATAAATATAATAAATATATAAATATAAAATATATACACGCATATATTTTTATAAAAAGGAATTATATAAAGTAGTAAAGCTACCTTTTAATCCTTCTTGTAATTCGAGAATTTCCCTAAAATAACAATAATATAATTTCAAAAATAAATCAATTTTTTTTTTTTTTAAAAAAAAAAAGGAAATAAAATAAAAAGAATTCAACTTTATTAAATTAGATTTTTCTTCCGGATTTAGTTCTTCAATAATTTCATTTTCGTTCACGTCCACATTTACGTTTTCGCTTTTTATTGTATTTAAAGAATTATTTAATAATGAAATTAAAGTCTCGGAAGAAGCGGAATTATTATAAGACATAGTAATTTTAGATGAGAAGAAGCTTGGTTGCTTTATTTGTTGTATGTATATATAACCATATAATCTAAGCCACACTTACGTCACGTAACACAACATCAAATATAATAAAAAATTTTATTACAATCTTTTGAACAATTTAAAATGATTTTATCTAAAAATCGTGTTCCTCAATTATTATTCTCTTCATGTTCAGTTAATAATGCAAGTTTTTCTAGAATAATAATACGAAATATCCAAAATAAACAAAAATCTGTTCCGGAACCACGAGGTATATACTACGCTTGGTATAAATAATTTATATTTTATCTTGTAAACTTTAACGGGCTACTATCTTATAATGTTATATTAATTTGCAATTATTTATTTTAATAATAAGGTCAATTCATTGATCCCAAGTCCTTTTTAGAACAATGTGGTAGAGGATGTAATGAATTGGCTGATAAATTTCGGGTATATTATATTAAGCAAAAATATTATTAATTTTATTATTTACGATATAAATTTTTCTAATTTTTTTTTTAAAAAGGATTGGGAACATCTTTTTACAGCTTCAAGTTATGAAATGAAAAGTGAAATGGGTATACCTGCAAAGCAACGAAAGTAGGTATTTTTTTTCATTAATAATATATTAATATAAAGATTTATTTATAATTGATTAATTTATTTTAGATGGATACTTAGTTGGACAGAGCATTATCGAAATGGCATTGATCCATATATCATTCTTATTCGTTCAAAGAAAAAGAAAAAGAAATAAAAATTCAAAAAAAAATTTGCTATAATAGAGGCTTAGCTATAAAATGAATAGACAAAATAAATCATATAATTCATGTTAATTAAATGTAATTATTTAATATTTATATGAGAAAAATTAAGCCTTTAAATGCAAAAAGAATTATTGTTTAAATCACTATAATAATTATTATATTGAAATTTAATAAATACCTTCAAAATTTTAATGTAATTTTTGAATATAAAAATTTTGGATTTAAAAAAGTGGTACTAAAAAGCAATAATTAAAATCCTAAACTATTAATATAACTTTATATATTATATATAAATTTTTATTAATACTAATAATATAAATATTTTTCATAATCTTCTTTACTGTAATAATAATAAGACCTTTAACTAAAAAAAAAAATGACTTATTATCATGGTCTATTTATTTTGTGTAATCAATTATCTTTAACAGTACATATGTAAAGTACTCAAATAGTATAATAAGTAGTTTATGGGTTACTATATATAATTTGTGTTACTTTAATTATTTTAATAAATTTATAAATGTATTGTGAAAAAAAAAATATTTTTTTTTTATATTTAGAAAATTTCTTAATGTACACTAGTATTTGAAACACATATCACGTGATTCGATAAAAAAATGTTGTAAAAAAAAATCTAATAAATAAATCTTTAAAAGAAATGTATATTAGGTATATTTTGGTCTATTCTGCAAGTTTACTTAGTATGTCATAGATGGTTTTGAATGTTATTTTTGAGTTATTTAACAATTTTTTTTTTGCTTTTTTTTTCATTAAATTTTAACATTAAATGATCAGCATAAAAATTTACTTTTTTTGGAGGTCGTCTAAAGCGGGGGCAAATCACGTGATTCAGTGTAATTTTAATTAGATT
>QZLH01000589.1:55607-65732 GCA_003833135.1 Oehlia diaphana
AAAAAAAAAAAAAAAAAGAAAAAAAAAATAAAAAAAAAAAAAAAAAAAAAAAAAAAAAAAAAAAAAAAAAAAAAAAATCCAACTTACTTCAATAATTACGCCAACAATAAAATTAATAAGCCAACTTACAACAGGAAATTTATAATCACAAACTTCAGTATTGTTAGGATTCGCTTTTTCACAATTCCCTTTATCTTTAGCAGCAGCTATAGATAATGAAATAACTGATAGAATACTCATTCCTATATTAAATAGTATACTATAGAGAAAAAATTTTGCGAATAATGCTACTCTATTAGGGTTCTCATTATAAATACCGTGAGCACCATAAAATGCAATTAAAGCTACGAATAAATAAAGCACTCCGACAATTCTCGTGTAAATCGCTATAAGTTTGTTAAAAAAATTAATTTTAAAGCCATCTGAAATTCATTTAACGTCATGTTGTTCGTTTAATAACTTACATCCGAAATCATTGAATCCTGCCGTTAAAAAATGAAAAATACCAAGATAAAGATTCCAAATGAAAATCCACGCTGCAACGATGAAAGCTCCAATTCGAAGAGGAATAAAGAAACTATTTAAGAATATTGAAACTAATTTGATAAAATTTTCTTTTTCTTTTATAATTCTTTTAAATATATTACCAGCAATGGTCTGCTTTAATTTTATTGAATTTATCCATTTCAATTCAAAAAGTGGATTCGATTGATAATTTAATTTACGACAAAAAAAATTTTTTTAGTATTTATGTTAATGTTCATCTCTTTAAATTTAACGGGAATTTACCTTTTCAGAAACTCCAATTTAATTTGAAAAATTTCTTAGCGATGTAAAAAAAATCCCAGTTATAACCGGTCAGCAGTTTGAAACTAGTTAACCACCACATCAATCTATCCAATTTAAGAGCGGAACACACAGGACCCAAATCTTACCTTCTGACGGAAATAAATAAAACGTATTCCGGTTATGTCCTAAACTATAATTATCCAGGGACCTTGAAACAACTTATGGTCATATCTGACATATGAAGATAACAAAAAAATTTGAATAAATTATAAATTAAATTTGTGTAACATTAACTATTGAAAACGTGATTTTCTATAAAATGGTCAAAAAAGGTTTACACTAATTTACTAATTTTGATTTTCTTTTTCTAAAATTTATCGACTTTTTCTTTACAAATTTTAAGAAACCTTATTTTTTTTTTAAAAAAAAAAATTGTTTGATTAGAATGGATACATGGAATCAATTATTGCAACAAAGTCATAAAAAAAATTATCGAAGTATTGGTGGGTTTCTTTACAACCGAATATGCAATATTTTTTCGTGCACGTAATGAATATGTTTGTAAAATCTAATACATTTACCTGTCAGTTTATGTACAAATGACAAATCTTCGAAGGAATGGAGAACCTTCATTACACAATATAAGGTTTCATGATTTTATTAAAGATGATTCAAGACATTTGTCATTTTTAATGGCATTTAATGATAACCAATTACATGGTGATATTAAATCAAATCCTAGTGCTCAATTAAGCTGGTGAGTTTCAATTCTCTCTGTAAAAGGGAATTTGAGATCATAATTCATTTTTATTTCCTTTTTCTCTTAAATTAATATTATGCTACAGGCAAATGCCAACAACAAAGGAAATTTATAATTTATTGGGAAGATTTTATATTGTTGCGTCACCAAAAAAAATAACAAGATTCCCTCCGCCCAAACTTGGTACGGAATTAATGAATTCAGAAATATCGGCTCAAGAACATTGGGAATCAGTTAGAAGACAAGTTTGGTCATCATTATCATCACAAACTCGTGCAACTTTTACATGGCCTCCATCAGGAGAAATACCAAAACATGGAGACAAAGCATTTAAATGTCTAAAGTTAGATTCTATGCTTGACAGAAACATTAGTTTAGATAATCCTGATAAGGTTAATCATGAAGTTGCTTTCGATAATTTTTGCTTGCTAGTTTTTAGAGTTAATGAAGTTATAAGGTTTGAATACGGAATTTTTCCTCCAAAGAGAATGGTAAGCATAATATTTTTTAAAATAATAATAACAACAATAATAATTTTAATGCATTCTTTATTTTAACAGATTTATAGACTTGTCAATGATGAATGGATAGAAGAAGAAACGAACCCATAAACAATAATTATATTAAACATAAAAACAATTTTCTAGTAAGAAGGTTTAATTTTTATTTGAACAATTATACCATCTTTATCACGTTTCGCTTGCGTAGATTCAATTTCCGGTGCTAGAGAAGTTTTATTCT
This sequence comes from Oehlia diaphana, assembly GCA_003833135.1. Classification (NCBI taxonomy): domain Eukaryota; kingdom Fungi; phylum Glomeromycota; class Glomeromycetes; order Glomerales; family Glomeraceae; genus Oehlia; species Oehlia diaphana. The sequence goes on from QZLH01000589.1 coordinate 57,898, forward strand.
ATATTTGTGAAGTTGATTTTCACATAAATGGTAATAAAGCATTAGAAAATTAGACTATAAATTATAAAGATTTAATAAAATAAAATTATATTTACCCATTTAATTTCATCATCCAGGGTTTTAATACATTTTTGTACATTTTCCTTTGTAAGAAACCATTTCTCAATTAAAGTTTCCTCATTATTGAATTTGAACTTGAATTTTAATGAATCCCATTCTGAATTATCAAGTTTTTTAAGGACTGTTACAATATTCAAAGAAGAAATCGAATAAGTGTTTAATGAAAAATTAGTAGGTGGGTGAAGCATTGTGAAAATGAGATCATTGGAAGATGATGATGCGTTTGATAAAATTTCTCGGATGCTTGTCTGCCATAAATGTAATTTATTAAAGAAGTAATTAATTGATAAAAAGGACTTTAAACAATTTAATACATACGGATTCTGGTTGAAAATCAATTTTAAAAAATTTGCCTTTTTCGTCTGGAGATAAATCATAAATTATTGTGATACGGGATGATTTTTGATGAAATTTGATACGATCTTGAAAATTTGACTGCATTTTTTTTAATTTATTCTGATTCCTATAAAAGAAAGATAATGAACGTGTGTATCAATTACAAATTTATATAAAGGATTGATGATTATATCCAATCATATTAAACTTAAAATCATTTTCGTGTTTGTACAATTTTTATACTTAATTTTAAGTTCAAAAGTTCAAGAAAAAAAAATGAACAAAAAACGAAATAAACGAAAAAAAAGAAACGAAAGAAACAAACCTATAAAAGATATGTCGACTGTCAAAATTGCATTAATTACTGGTGCAAATAGGTATTTTTATATATAATTACGTCATTAATTGATATGGTTTTCACTTTTGAAGGTATTTTTTAGCGGAATAGGTTATGGAGTTGCACAAAGGTTATTGGACCATTCGGCAAAAAATTCTAATGAACAATTTAAGATTGTTCTCGCCTGTCGAAACAAAACGCGAGCTATTGATGCTCAAAACGCACTATTAAAAGAGTTCACAGGAGGACTTGTTGAAATCGTTCTAGTAGACGTGAGCTCAGTTAAGTCTGTGTTCGAATGTTGTAAAGAAGTGAAAAAAAGGTATTTAATTTAAATTTTATTACACTTGAAATGTTAAAATGATTGAGCTTCCTTCTGAATTTATTGAATTCATATCATAGATTTAATCGAATTGATCTAATTTTTTGCAACGCGGGAATTTTACCGTGTACACATGTTGATTGGTCGGTAGTAGCCAAACAACTTGTTTTTAGTCCTATTGCACTAATGTCAAGAACAGATTGCATAGTCCAGCCCGTAGGAAAAACTACGGCTGAAGGTTTAGGTGAAACCTTTGCTTGTAATGTATTTGGACATTATGTTATGGTAAGTGATTTATTATATTTATATTTACATCATGATTAATACTGAAATTCAAACCTTTTTTTTTTTCTTAGATTCGAGAGCTCGAAAACTTACTAATTAAAACAAAAAATTCTCGTATTATTTGGACGAGTTCATGTACTGCTACGAAAGAAAATTTTAATTTGGAAGATTATCAAGCTATTAAAGAGTAATAACCCTTTTACGTTTTATGAAAAAGAAAAAAGAAAAATTTTGAATAACATTCTAAATTAACTTTTACTTTTCTTATTCATTTAGAAATGCTCCCTATGAATCGTCTAAACGAATGACAGATTTAATTGCCATTGGACTTAATTCTCGCTTAAACAAACATGATGTTTATAGTTTTGCAACTCATCCTGGAATTGCTGCCACAAACATTGTACGAGATCATCTTGGTTGGGTTATGGGTTACGGAATGCTAATAGGACTGTTCGCGGTAAATATATCCAAAATAACGGAGTTTTTTTTATTTTATTTATTTTTTTATTCATTTATATAATTTTTTATAGGCACGAACTTTTTTAGGAATGAGAAATCAAACTGTCACCAATTGGAATGGATCATATTCTAATTACTACGTTGCAACTCAACCTATTGATCTTTTAAATAATGCCGCTATAAAAAAATTTGGTAGTTATTGTAATCGTTTTGGTGAGGTATATGTTGATACTGATGATATTGAAGATTATAATGAAGTTGAGACAGAAGCTTTATTCAATAAGTTAAATAAATTATTAGATGAATTTCGTGTCAAGTACAATATTAAGTCTTAAATTAGTATTTTAATTTAACTGTATCATTAATCATTATTTTTATAATTTACATTAAAAAAAAAAAATTAATTAAAGATTTAATTTAATTTTTGAGTATTCAGAAAAAAATTCCCCATTTGGAAATTCAAATTGTGATCAGATTCAGATCGGAGAAATTGTGTAACTTTTGCTTGTATCGTTTACATTCGACATGTGGCTTGGCCATTATAAGTTATTCCCTAATTATAACCCAGTCAAAGATCGAAAACAAACTGTACATATACATTTTTTATCACTTTAGAAAACTAAAAAAATTGCTAAATAAAACAAACAAATAAAATGGTAAGCTGGAAAAGAGGATTTCCAACGGTTTAAAATGAAAGTAACATTTTTTCCTAAAACAAAGATTTTGTTCGGTTTACTAGGCTAGTCCCAATGAATCTGATATTGGAACTAACAAAAACACCAGCGAAGAAACAACAACAGCTACTGCTACAACCAATAATGGCCCCGTCCCTTCGAACAACGGCGACGCTGCTACTTCTAATGATACAGCAGACGAATCTACAGGAAGTGTTGATGCTTCAGAGTGGGAATCTCGAATTTCCCGATCCCGTGGGATGGTTTATTATTATAATCGTAGAACTAAAGAAAGTACTTGGGACCTTCCTGAGGGGATTGATCCTAGAGACATTAGGGGATATGCGAACAATCAAGATCCACAAAATATTGACCCATTAGAAGGTGGAGATGGTCGTATCAGAGCTAGTCATTTATTGGTCAAACATGAAAAAAGTAGACGCCCTAGTTCTTGGAAAGAGGTTTGTATTTAGGCAACTAATTTGTCACATATATTATTTTATTTTATTATATTTATTTATTCCATTTTTCTGCTTATTTATTTATTCATTTATTTATTTTTTTTTTGATACGAACCCATTAACCTTTTTTTAGCCAAACATAACTAGAACTAAAGACGAAGCATTGGCTCTAATTAAATCCTACCATTCGCGTATCATTTCTGGCGAAATTACTCTTGGTGAGCTCGCTGTTACTGAATCTGATTGTTCAAGTGCAAAACGCAATGGTGATTTGAGTTATTTCGGTAGAGGACAAATGCAACCTTCATTCGAGGAGGCTGCTTTTAAACTTAAAGTCGGTGAATTGAGCGAACCAGTTTGGAGTGATAGTGGAGTTCACTTGATTCTTAGAACAGATTAATATTTTCTTAGAGATTCCCTAAAATACAAGCCGATGAGCGAACAAAAATTTTCGAGGATCAAGGTACAATCATCCAACTTGTCGTATCTTTTTTTAATCATTGAGATTCAGATGTTATCGGATATTAAAAAAAGTCTCTTTTTTTAATTCAATTAGGAAATTATATCAGAGAATCTGAATAAAATATTGGGTATATCAATTCGTACACTTAATAAATATTTGGGTTTGTCTTCAAAATTTGTGAAAACGTAGTATTATATTCCAATTAACTTAATAATTGCATTCTTTATACAAAAATTTTGTATCAATTGCGCAAATTTTGGTTGGTGATCAGAATTAGACAAATAAATTGATTTTTTTTTTAATTTAATTATTAATATGATTAATATATGGTGCAGTTTATTGTTGAAGCGTAAACGATAAACAAATAAAATCAGTGTGTGACGTAAGGGGAACAGGATAAGTAACGTATACTCCTTATCTGTTATTATATTATTATTTAATCATGACGAAACACGTGATTCTTAAACTGTATATACACTCTTCTCTCTTTTTCTTTCACTTTTTCTCATTTCTATGAAATCGTTTTACAGGTATAAGGTATGAAGTTATATAATTAACTTAAATTTATCAAATTACTTGAGGTTTATAAGAGTTTTTATAGTAAAAATTACAGTGCGTGCTTGTTTTTTAATTTATTAATATAATTACAACAGCTTATCCAAAGTAAACGCGTTCTTAAGAGTTAAATAAAGTTGTTTCGCAGATATGGGACTATTAAGTATTTAATTTTATCAAGTTAAGTGTGAATGTTTATGAAGTTATATTTATTTTTTTGTTATATTTTATACAGATACTTTGTCGCGTAATTTAAACATCTTGGCCAAACATAACTAATTTTGAATAAGTATAACTGTTTAATGAATATAAAAGTATTTCCATATTAATTTTCGTTATGTCTGAGTTAGTATTCATAGAGTTGACCAACATTTTTTGTAATAAAATTTAGTAATTTACTGTGTATATATAAGTTTTATGAAAATTTTGCGTTTGTTTATTAAAGTTTAATAAAATACAAAATAAAATTATTAAACTGAAAAAACTGAATAAAATATATTATTAAAGTGTTATAAACATTTTTTCCTTCTTGTTATATGTGTAATTTAATTTTTTTTCGCTCGTTCTTATTTTTTTTTTCGCGAAATAAAATATTTTCTAAAATAAAGTTACACGAAATTTGTGGCTACAATTTTGAGCCAATCATATTTAAGAAAAAGGGGGGAACGGAATAATAGGGGTACAGGCTAAGGATCCCATATAATAATAATGATTCACCAAAACTTTCTATTATGTTCTCTCTCTTTTTTCGCTGAAAAGGAAATTATCTGATCGTGATAAACGTGCATCCTTAACCTATGGTGGGGACCGTGGGGTGTGGACCATTAACCTAAACTGAGGTGTACGATTAAAAATTTGACGAATTTTGTTTAGTGTAACATTTATCAGAGAAATTTTCGCGATGTTTTTCGCGCGAAGAAATATATAAAAATTCTTGTATCGTACTATAGTGTTTTTATTATCTAAAATAACTTTCATAATTCTTGCAAATTATATTTAATTTATAAAATTTATTGTTTATTATGTTTTGGAACCTTTATTTAGCACCATAGAAAAATTTGCAAATTATTAATTTTATAATTTTATTGAATATTTTTATTACACGTAATTCTTCTTAAACTTTCTACTGATTTCTTTTGATGTCATTATGAAAGCTTATGATGTAATTGTGTATCCCGCATAATATATTTTACAATAAGTGACACATAAAAATCATACAGTATGTTAACTAATACGTGTACTGTATATATTATGCAATAGATTTGATAAACTAAATTTTGTCCATGTTATCGCGGTTAAAAAAAATAACAAAATGAAAGAGCAAGTGAAAGAGCTAGAGGAAGAGCAAGTGAAAGAGCTAGAGAAAGACCTAGAGAAAGACCTAGAGAAAGACCCAGAGAAAGAGCAAGCGAAAGAGTTAGAGAAAGAGCAAGTGAAAGAGCTAGTGAAAGAATTGTATGGTAAAGAGTGCGTTGCCGAAAGTATCGACTTTGCTGTCGATGGAGTAAGTGAAGATCTTGATGGCATAACTGTTGAAGAGAAACTTTCCTGTGACTTAGCAAAAATATTTACAAGTAATAAAGAAGTAGTTGCAGTGATGTTGGAAACTTTATCCAATGGCTGTATAATTTACCTTTCAAAGAGCACTGCATGGCTTGAGAACGATTATAAATATGTTAATAATATTACTTGTTATTTGAAAACTATATCGACAAATGCTCCCAAGAGATTAGTCAGTGTTGAGACAGCTTTTGTCAAAGAAGTGGTGTCATATTGTTCTGCTAAACTTGAGTCTATATTTGAAAAGCTTAAAAATGATCTTAAAACCACTGATGAAAATTATATTATACACATTAAATCTTTCAAAGATTTTATTTTAGCTAAGGGTTATGATATGGATAAAATAGATATGCACCAATTATCCAAAATTTGTTATGAGTATTATAATATAGTCAAAGATGATTCTAGCATTCCCCCAAAATTTTTAGGGCATATTAATAAGGCGGGATCTTATATTGAATCTATGTTAAGTATCACAAGATGTGCACGTAAAAAGAAGTACAAATCACAATTCTCTAATGTGATAATGTATATAGGGGTACCTGATATTATAAAAGATCAGCCTATATTTTCGTGGAAAAATATTATCAAAAGGTTTACTGATGATTATAAAGTTTTCATGGATAATTGTTCGAAAAAGTCTGAAATAATGGAAAGAATAAGAAAAGTATATAACGACAAAGATACACAGCAACATCAACTGCTCGACAGCGATGATGTTAAACAACGCATATACTTACATCCGGCAATGACAATATCGGCCTATATTATAGAAAATAATATTAAAAAAAAAGGGCATTTATAGCAGTATCTAAAAGTTGTTGTTACTTATGTGAACTGTATACTGATTTTGCACGTGATGAGGGATATAATATCATCATCTCTAGATGCAACAATAAAATATATAGTGGATGGAAACTTCCGGATGTAAAGGATAACGACTTCAAAATCAATTCCCTGAAATATATACTAAGAGAACTTAATCGAATCATACAGCACGGTATAGATCACTATACTAGGAATTTGAATTCAGATGTTGATGATTATTATTATGATGAAGATGATGATGATATTTTTAGATATATTGCGGGTAAATCACGATTAAATAAAATAAGTATTTAGGTTCTGAATCATATTAAATTTTTTATACTCTTTCATTAAAACTGTGGCTTTTCTTTGGTATAAAAGCTTAGGATTTGGGGGTTTTGAATGTCGATTTTGCGTAATTTAAAACAAGACGTTTAAATCAGTTTTTTATTGTTTTATCCTTTTTTTTTGTTTTAAAACATTGATTAGCATGATTATATAATAATAAAATTGCGTAATTATAAAAATAATTTCTTATGGAAGACACCATTAGGATGAAAAACTAACTATAAAATACTCAAATCTTTATTGTATCTAGCCAGTATTTTATGCGTAGAGTTGTAGAGTGACGGGTTGGTGACGTGATCATCTGATTTTTTTATTTTTTATTTATTACGCATAAAAAATAATAATGACAGATAAAGTATTTTAATGGTTTTTTTATTTATTGAATTTGTTATAATGCTAAGTAAATAAGAGGTAAAAACAGTTTTTTGTTGATTGTTTATGGTGAGTGCGAAGCAATTTTGCAATGAGAACTGGTGTGTCGAGCATTATTCCCGTTGACATTGATATAATGGGTATGCTTGTAAAAACATCAACGTCTATTATTGATCCCCTAGCAGAAAACACAACTCGGATACACTGTTCAGGTAGGTTTATGTTGGTAACTACTCCTATAGTACCGTTCCATATACCGTACTCAATCAGGGAATCTAAAAGTTGGTAGAAAGTCATCGCCTTGTTGACGTTAAGGAGTTTTTAGGAATAAAAGATAAAGTAGAGTCCAAGCGGCAGCACAGAAGACAGGTTGACTGGTGACGGGTGAAGTTGGGCGAGATCACCTACTACGATTATACTGATGCTGCCAAAGGTGATGGAGTTGCTATGAATTCTTGCGAATGTGTTAGATATAAAATCAAGTAATTCTGCAGAAACTATCGAGATCTCGTTAATAATTACAGTCAAACCTTTATATAACGATATGTCGGGACATATATGAAATTTTTAGAAAATATCGTTATATCAAAGTTATACCGATATTTATATGTTCTCACATAAAGTGGGAAAATAAAATTTTATCGGTATATCAAGTTTTTAATAGTATATCGGTATATCGAATATCGGTATATCGAGGTTAGACTGTATTGTATCAACCTTTTCTAGGCGATTATTT
>QZLH01000590.1:6100-26890 GCA_003833135.1 Oehlia diaphana
TTATTTTCTAAATCTGAACATCAAAAAACCAGTAGTTTGGCACGACATTTTTGGTTAATTAAAATTTCATATTAGGAAACATGATGAAGATTATTCAACACATGATGAAAAAACTTCATGTTACATGGTGTAAAACGATGAAAAAATATGATCAACATGATGAAAAGTCGTCATGTCAACATGATGAAAAGTTATCATAAAACATGATGAAAAGTCATCATGAAAACATGATGAAAAGTTATCATGAAACATGATGAACAATCATCATAAAACATGATGAAAAGTTATCAACCTTTTGACCAGTACGGCTTGCCATAGTAATATAATAAACTGGTTTTGTTTGATATCAAAGAACCTGAAGGTAAATATTATATACAAAAACAAAATTTAAATATTAAGATTTTTATTTATTAAAAAACTTAATTATAAATAATCAAATATAATTAAACCAAAATTGCAATATAACAAAACTAGTCTCCAGTAATATTAGTAATATTGAAGAAATTAGCACCGGTGAATCTATAGGTATATCAAACAGGCTGAAATATTAAATTTTATTTATAAACAATTCAAATACTATCTAGGCTAACTATATTATATAAAAATTATATTAAATATTTAGCTCGTAAGTTAATATAATGAATTACTCATTATTTTTATTGTATTCCATATAACTAAATAATTTATATAATGATTAATAATACTGTAGTTAGTAAGTTATCAGTATTTAAATCTTTAGTCCTTTACTTTATTTATTCTACATAACATGCAAATAACTAAATTCTTTGTTTAAATAACTATTTAATAATTAATTATATTACAGATGGTAAGTTACAATATATATATTATTCTTATTTGTTTAATATTTTACATAATTCAACTAATTATATTCCTAATTTAAATAACTAGATTGTAAGTAATATATATAATTTAAAGCAAATACTTTTAAGAATATTATCTTTATATTTAACTAATTAATAATTAAATAATACTACAGGGTGTAAGTTATATGATATCTATATTTATATTATTTATATAATTTAACTAATTTCTTTATTTAAAAAATTATTAAATAATATAGGGAGTAAGTTATTTATTTATTATTATTATTACTTGTCATTATAATATTTATATATAATTTCAACTAATTAATTTCTTTATTTAAAAAATTATTTTGTAATTTAATTTAGTTGGTAAGTCATAATTTATTTAATTCTATTATTACTTACTGTTATAATATTTACATATAATTTAAACTAACTAATTTCTTTAATTAATAGAGAGTAAGTTATAAGTTATTTATTTAATTCTATTATTACTTATTGTTATAATATTTATATATAATTTAAACTAACTAATTTCTTTATTTAATAGATCGTAAGTTATAAATTATTTATTTAGTTTTATTATTACTTATTGTTATAATATTTATATATAATTTCGACTAATTAATTTCTTTATTTAATAAATTATTAAATAATATAGGGAGTAAGTTATTTATTTTATTTTATTATTACTTATTGTTATAATATTTACATATAATTTAAACTAATTTCTTTATTTAAAAATTATTTTGTAATTTAATTTAGTTGGTAAGTCATAATTTATTTATTTAATTCTATTATTACTTATTGCTATAATATTTACATATAATTTAAACTAATTAATTTCTTTAATTAATAGAATGTAAGTTATAAGTTATTTATTTATTTAATTCCATTATTACTTATTATTGTAATATTTACATATAATTTAAACTAACTAATTTCTTTATTAAAAAAATTATTTTGTACTTTTAGTTGGCAAGTCATAATTTATTTATTTAATTCCATTATTACTTATTGTTATAATATTTATATATAATTAAACTAATTAATTTCTTTATTTAATAGAACGTAAGTTATAAGCTATTTATTTAATTCTATTATTACTTATTGTTATAATATTTATATATAATTTAAACTAACTAATTTCTTTGTTAAAAAATTATTTTGTAATTTAATTTAGTTGGTAAGTCATAATTTATTTATTTAATTCTATTATTACTTATTGTTATAATATTTACACATAATTAAACTAACTAATTTCTTTAATTAATAGAGCGTAAGTTATAAGTTATTTATTTAATTCTATTATTACTTATTGTTATAATATTTACATATAATTATATAACTTAAACTAACTAATTCCTTTAATTAATAGAACGTAAGTTATAAGTTATTTACTTAATTCTATTATTACTTATTATTATAATATTTTCATTTAATTTAAACTAGTAGCTAACTCTTTATTTAAAATATTATTTTGTGATTAATTTAGTTGGTAAGTCATAATTTATTTTTTAATTCTATTATTACTTATTGTTATAATATTTACATAATTTAAACTAACTAATTTCTTTATTTAAAAAATTATTTTTAATTTAATTTAGTTGGTAAGTCATAATTTATTTATTTAATTCTATTATTACTTATTGTTATAATATTTACATAATAATTTAAACTAACTAATTTCTTTAATTAATAGAACGTAAGTTCTAAGTTATTTATTTAATTCTATTATTACTTATTGTTATATAATTTAAACTAACTAATTCTTTATTTAAAAAATTATTAAATAATATAGGGAGTAATTTATTTATTTAATTTTATTATTACTTATTGTTATAATATTTACATATAATTTAGACTAACTAATTCCTTTATTTATTAGATCGTAAGTCATAATTTATTTATTTAATTCTATTATTACTTATTATTATAATATTTACATATAATTTAAACTAACTTATTTCTTTAATTAATAGTACGTAAGTTATAAGTTATTTATTTAATTCTTATTGTTATAATATTTGCATATAATTTAAACTAACTAATTTCTTTATTTAAACATTATTAAATAATATAGGGTGTAAGTATTTATTTAATTCTATTATTACTTATTGTTATAATATCTACATATAATTTAAACTAACTAATTCTTTATTTAAAAAATTATTTTTAATTTAATTTAGTTGGTAAGTCATAATTTATTTATTTAATTCTATTATTACTTATTGTTATAATATTTACATATAATTTAAACTAACTAATTTCTTTAATTAATAGAGCGTAAGTTATAAGTTATTTATTTAATTCTATTATTACTTATTGTTATAATATTTATATATAATTTAAAATAACTAATTCTTTATTTAAAAAATTATTTTTAATTTAATTTAGTTGGTAAGTCATAATTTATTTATTTAATTCTATTATTACTTATTGTTATTATATTTGCATATAATTTAAACTAACTAATTTCTTTAATTAATAGAGCGTAAGTTATAAGTTATTTATTTAATTCTATTATTACTTATTGTTATAATATTTATATATAATTTAAAATAACTAATTCTTTATTTAAAAAATTATTTTTAATTTAATTTAGTTGGTAAGTCATAATTTATTTATTTAATTCTATTATTACTTATTGTTATTATATTTGCATATAATTTAAACTAACTAATTTCTTTAATTAATAGAGCGTAAGTTATAAGTTATTTATTTAATTCTATTATTACTTATTGTTATAATATTTATATTTAATTTAAACTAACTAATTTCTTTATTTAAAAAATTATTTTTAATTTAATTTAGTTGGTAAGTCATAATTTATTTATTTAATTCTATTATTACTTATTGTTATAATATTTATATATATACAGTATATAAACTAACTAATTTCTTTAATTAATAGAACGTAAGTTATAAGTTATTTATTTAATTCTATTATTACTTATTGTTATAATATTTACATATAATTTAAACTAACTAAATTAAAAAATTATTTAAATAATATAGTTTGTAAGTTATTTATTTAATTCTATTATTACTTATTATTATAATATTTACATAATAATTTAAACTAACTAATTTCTTTATTTAATAGATCGTAAGTTATAAATTATTTATTTAGTTCTATTATTACTTATTGTTATAATATTTGCATATAATTTAAACTAACTAATTTCTTTATTTAAAAAATTATTTTGTAATTTAATTTAGTTGGTAAGTCATAATTTATTTATTAATTCTTTTATTACTTATTGTTATAATATTTACATAATAATAATTTAAACTAACTAATTTCTTTAATTAAAAAATTATTAAATAATATAGTTCGTAAGTTATTTATTTAATTCTATTATTACTTATTGTTATTATATTACATATAATTTAAACTAACTAATTTCTTTAATTAATAGAACGTAAGTTCTAAGTTATTTATTTAATTCTATTATACTAATATTTATATATAATTTAAACTAACTAATTTCTTTATTTAAAAATTATTAAATAATATAGGGAGTAAGTTATTTATTTAATTCTATTATTACTTATTGCTATAATATTTACATATAATTTAAACTGACTAATTTCTTTAATTAATAGAACGTTAGTTATAAGTTATTTATCTAATTCTATTATTACTTATGGTTATAATATTTACATATAATTTAAACTAACTAATTTCTTTATTTAATAGAACGTAAGTGATAAGTTATTTATTTAATTTTATATTACTTATTGTTATAATATTTACATTTAATTTAAACTAACTAAATTTTTTATTTAATAGAACGTAAGTTATAAGTTGTTTATTTAATTCTGTTATTACTTATTGTTATATTATTTATATATAATTTAAACTAACTAATTCATTTATTTTATAGATTGTAAGTTATAAGTTATTTATTTAATTCTATTATTACTTATTGTTATAATATTTACATATAATTTAAACTACTTTATTTAAAAATTATTTTGTAATTTAATTTAGTTGGTAAGTTATAAGTTATTTATTTCATTCTATTATCACTTATTGTTATAATATTTACATATAATTTAAACTAACTAATTTTTTATTTAAAAAATTATTTACGATCTAGCTTGTAAGTATCTCTATTGCTATATATTTTGTATAATATTTATTTATTAACTGAATTCTTTTATTTAAATATATCTGTTACTTTAGTTGGTAAGTTGTAAATCATAGGTTATTATATGTATTTATATAAAAATCAAGACTTAGATTCCATTAAATTTCTATTTAAATTTTAGAGTAAGTAATAATTTATTTTGTATAAATTATAATACAATCTATAATATAAATTTTAATTATTTAATTTATAGTTATGGGAAAAGTGGTAATGCAATTATAGATGATTTTATTCTTAAAAAAAAAATAATATGGATTCCTTATAACAAATTTAAAAATGTTGAATATCTTAATGAAGGAGGATTTGGTACTATATACAAAGCTATTTGGTTAAAGAATGATGGAGATGGAGATAAAGAAGTAATTCTTAAATGTCACAAGAATTTAAATGAAAATTTAAATGAATTTTTGAAAGAAGTATGATAGTATATTATTTTCTATTTTTAATTTAAAGAAAAATTTTTTTATATTAATAATTATTATTATTATTTATAGTGGGAATATCATATAAGTGTTATAGGTTCAAGCAATATTTTAAACGTTTATGGATTCACAGAAGATCCAGATACTTCAAAATATATGGTAGTACTTGATTATGCAAATAAAGGTAATTTAAGAGAAAATTTAATAAGAATAGTCAACAATAATTGGAATCAAAGATTGTATATGTTGTACGAAATTATTTCTGGACTTAGTAAGATCCATAAAGAAAATCTTATTCATTGTGATTTTCATGATGGCAATATTTTAAATCATAATAATAAGAATAAGGATAAAATTTATATTAGTGATTTAGGATTATGTCGACCTGTAAAATCGTTTTTGGAAAAGTATGATATTTACGGTGTTATATCATTTATGGCTCCTGAAGTTTTAAGAGGCAAACCTTATACTCCAGCTAGTGATATATATAGTTTCTCTATGATTATGTGGGAGTTTACATCTGGAATACCACCATTTAATAATAGAGCACATGATTTTCAACTTAGTTTAAGTATTTGTAAAGGTGAACGCCCTGAAATTATTGAGAATACTCCACAATGTTATGTAGATTTAATGAAAAAATGTTGGAATGAAGATCCATTAAAAAGGCCATCTTCTAAAGAAGTATTAAAAAATATTGAAAAATGGATTTTCCGTCCTGATGATGATAAAATTAATGAAGAATTAAAAAGCAACATTATGGAATTTATAAATGCACCAATTGGACATGACAATCTTGCTACTAAATCTCATCCTAAAGCATGTTTTACAAGTCGCTTACATGATTTTACTAGTAAAAAATTGAATGAAATTCTTGAAAGTGAAGATTCACAAGCTAGTGTAAAAGCAAATGAAATGCTAGATAGTGAATATTTGAATGATTATATAAAGGGTCTGGGGTCATTAGGTATGTACTATGATATATAAAAGAATTAATCTTGCAAATTATATATGTGAAATTAATTATACTTAATATTTAATTATTTAGATATTAAAGCAGATGAAAATTAACTGATCATTGTTTGTTTTAAAAGAATTTATAGTCTTTTTAAGTGATATTTGATATTACATATTCAAAGAAATTGCTTTTTATTTTATTCTTTTTAAATTTATTTAAACACTAAGGCTAGAGTAGTAAAATATTTTACAAGTTTCTTAGTTTGTAATTTATTTAATTCTTTTTTTTTTAGCTTATGTATTTATACTTAGAATTATTTAAACATTAAGATCAGAGTAGTAAATATTTTACAAGATTCTTAGTTTGTAATTTGAATAAATCTTTTTTTATAACTTATCCAATTATGATATAAATTATCAAAATAATAATATAAAACCATTTCCAATGATAATGTAAAAAAAATTTTTATACTTATTCTAATAGCTGATTGTACTTAATTTATATTTATTTTAAATATTTGATAAGAAACTACATCAAGGATATCTGCTGGATTATACAATGCATTTTTTTTTCTTGATAAACCAAAGATTTCTAACTTTATTTTATTTTTGATGTACAAGTATAAATGTATTTAAAATCTGCAGAGAAGAGTGGATTCACAGAGTTCAAGGTCATCACACGTGGATTGATATCGGGTGATTTGTAAAAATATTTTAATTAAATTATATTAATTTAATCATATTTATTTTTACTCACTTAGGGTCTTAGGTTCAATTCTTAGGTAAGTAAATAAAAATTTCATAGGATCGCTGGAAGAATCTCGTCCTTAAAAGATCAATGGGAATCGCTTTTTGGAACGTGTTGGGTATCGGACATTGTTCAAAATGGATATTTTCCAGATATATTATTTTTAGCATAATTTTCGCATAAAATCAAAGAATGCACGTTATTTACTGTATCATTATCGACATGATGTGATCATCAAACTTGCGGAGATCCGTTAATAGATAAATATTGGACATATGTCCCAATAATGGTTTTGTACCACCATCTTATTTTTTCATTGCCTGGGGCGTTCCATGACTTAGCGACTCGAGCACAGTTCAGAACTGAGAATAGAACCAAAACCAAAAACTGGTTTGGTTCTTTGGAACTGAGTCGTTCGACTCAAGCAGTTTGGTTCCGTTCAGAATATTGATATAATTTTTTAAGACCAATGAATCCATGAAGATCATTAACATCACACTAGTAATAAACTAGCAGTCACCCGTTGCTTCGCATCAGGACCAATAAGTTTGTTTAAATAGAAAATTTTAGTATCATAATGTAATACTAAGTAAATTAAAATGGTTACAGTAGTTTTTTGTTTATAATTAGGAATTTAATATGGTAATAATTAAAGAATAAAATAATATGCATCAAATTATATTTATAATATTAGAATGTTAATGATTTGACGTTTGAGTGTAGTATGAAATTTGAATTAATTAAGGAATTGTGAAAGTATAATTATCAATAAAAATTGATTAATTTTTTTAGAAGTATCTTCTAAAAAACTTTAATATTATGAAATATTACAAATATATTTATTAATTAATTATAAATTTTATAATTATTTCTTATTATTTATATTACGTTAATCTTAGAACTATTCATTTCATTTATTATTATTCTTTTGATACTCATTTTACTCGATAAGTTATTAATTTAACTAAGCCATTTGAATTAAAATCTTTCTGGTGATTATTTAGAGAATTTCGGATATGGATTTGGTTATAATAACCTATTATTAAATCAATTAATTAATTATAAAATATTGTAAATATATTCAATTTTTTTAATTTGAAAATCAAACTATTTATCCAGCGTTCAATTTAATTGAAATAATCTTAATCATCTTTCTATCAACGTTGGTCAATTTTCCTACATGTCATATTGATTTTTTAAAAAAAAATATAATTGTAAATATATTTAATATAATATTTTATGAATAAACGTATTTGTAACAGCCTGTTACATATCTTATTTGTAACATCCTTTTTTTATTTTTTTTTTTAATAATAAATTTAGTGTGTTTTACAAATAAAATTTTTATATGCAAAATTTAATTTGGAAAACTTTTACTTAATGTACTTAAGACAGTTTCATAGACAAAATTTTAAGCTATAAGCAGTTTCTTGAAATTTTATAAAAAATTCTTTTGTCTTTA
This sequence comes from Oehlia diaphana, assembly GCA_003833135.1. Taxonomy (NCBI): domain Eukaryota; kingdom Fungi; phylum Glomeromycota; class Glomeromycetes; order Glomerales; family Glomeraceae; genus Oehlia; species Oehlia diaphana. The sequence continues at coordinate 14,671 of QZLH01000590.1, forward strand.
ATATTTACATGACTGATCTTTTGTTTTTGTTTATATTACGCCTGATCTTAAATTTTAAGTGGATAAAATTGGAAGTTGTTACAAATAAGACGCGTAACAGGATGTTACAATTAAATTTATCCATATTTTATTTCTTTATTTAATAATGAAAAAAAGATAAAAAAAAAATTTGGGGGAAGAAAAAAGATAAAGAAAAAAAAGGATATCCGAAAAAAAATAAGTACCAAAAAAATTGACAATAATTCGGTCCAAAAAGAGTGAAAAAATTTTTTTTTAAAAATAACAATACCGGTCTAAAAAAAAAAGATCGAAAAAAAAATTAAAAATTCTAAATTGCATTAACCGAAATTGGGATATACAGTAAATCAATTATCATCCTTTTTAAATGGGAACGTAAAATTTTAAGAATTTCTATGCAGTTACAATATGAAATCAATGATTATCCGGTAATTTAATCACAATCCAGATTGTCCGATTTAGAGAAAATTTCGGATCTATTCAGAATTTCGGATTCAAACTAATAACTTAGTTTCAGAAATTATCATCTAGTGATCTAGACAAGCATTGTAGATAATCATTCATCTGGAATTTATCCACCTAAAAACATTATGTATTAGTGCATAAGAAGTTTCGAACTGACTCGAGCCGTTCTGTGAAACTGAACCGCTCAGAACCAGTTTTCCGGAACGGTTCTGCTCGGAACTGGTTCCTCTGTTCAAAAGAACCGGAACTGAATCAATGGAACCGTCCCCATCCTTACTGGTTATAAATAATTACTAAATTCTTATTAAATAATTAATATTTGTACATTCATGTTATAACTTATAAGCATCAAATAACATTTTATCACTAAAAGAAAAAACGTCTTCAAGATTATATTATAAATTTTGTATTTTTATTTATATTTACTTAAATATTTCCTAATTGACATACGGTATATTGAATGGAAAGGAAAAAAAATCAAGAGAAGTAAAGAAAGAACATGTGAAAGGTGAAAAAACGCGTCGTGAAGAGGGGAACTAAGAAAAATAGGGAAGGAAAAAAACGTGTGAAGGAAAAGAGAAATAACATGTGAAGTAAAGAAAAATTACACATAAACAGAAAAATTACAGATACAACAATTTATTGATTTTATGAAAACTATTGTAATTTATGGGTGTATGACCGAGTTTAGAAGTTATGCACTTGCACGTAATAGCTTTAACGTTAACTCCAGCCAATTCGTATGTCTGTACATTAAGAAACCCAGCCATAATAAATACATTTTCAACCTAATTTTACATATAATGCAGTCAAGAACTATAATTCTGGCTATAGGTACAGTACATTACTGAAACCATTCTAATTCTAAATCCCAAAATCAAACTGCAATAATTTCACCTAATTAATAACCTCAATAAACAATTAATCATAATAATTAATGTGGCTCTTTTTCATCATAAGAAAAGGGCAAAAAGAATCGATTATATAAAAGGATGGTGTAATAATATATAAACCCTCAAAATTAAGGAATCCAAAGTGTATTTATACCTTTTATGTTGTAGGTACCAATCAAACAAATATGTTAAATATTATTCAGTCTGACACCCCCGTGTCAGACTCATTATGAAAATATAAATGAATTTCATAATGAAATAAAATAGAACACAATACTCAATATAACTAATAACCATCTTAACATTATCGTAAACCATAATTTAACCCTGGATTGAATATACTTAACCACTTACTTCCCTATAAGCCTTAGTTTAACGTCATTACAGAACTACCTTAATCTCCTAATGAACCTCCATTCTGGACCGCAGTAAATAAAACTACTTAAAAATCTTACACTATAACTAAATATAATACTGCGCCCACAATTAATGAATTCACTAGGTAAGTACAGTCGCTACAACATCAATTATAGCGGTTTAACTCGCAATTATCATCACACATATCGTTCCACAAGTAACAAGCCCAATCTTAATCAATTAATCGGGATCTACCTCTCCTTTATATTTTCCTTAAATTGACAATTTCCTGGAGATGTCATTGGCAAATATTTTAAACGAATAAGGGAACTCCTTAAAGATATTATTGGTAGAATAACTTCTGATAATAATAGCAACAAAAAAACCAGAATGTTTATCCGATTAGTTTTTATTTTCGATGTGACTTCTAAGATCTAGTTATGTCTAAATATCATTATCGATGTCAACTACATCTTACTGATAGAGCGTTGAGGAACTCTTCCCGCCGATCATTCGGACCAAAAATTCCAGGACGAAAAAAAAGGCGGAAGAGTTCAACAGTGCTAATGGAAGTTATTTATTTTATGCATTTCAACATCACTAACTGCTTGTTCAGTCCTTTACGAATATTTTGATATGAGGTTTAGAGAAAGTTTGTTAGAAGGTTTAAATTTTTTCGACAAAAAAGTTATTTTTCGCTGTGCTTTATGGTAGTAACCCAACAAAAGGCCAAGGTGGGCGAGGTGTTGCTCCAATAAAAATTTTGTCAGTAGACGATAACAGAGGCTTGGAAAAATTACAAAAAACCGACCTTTAGATAATGAAAAAATTTTTTGGATAGTTTGGACATAGTGGTTTCTTGGGAATTTTTCGTCGACGCAGCAAAAATTTTGGACGCGAGGAACCAATTGGATTGTCAGGAAATATGATTTACTGTGGAACAAAGCCATAACCGCAGTAATCACGTGAGATGAACGGATTAAAAATCGAAGACGGGACGCCCAGGTTTTATTGGACGGAAATTAGCACGATGAGGCAGGAGTTCTAAGCTTTCTTTTCCGTTTCACTGGGACCTACGCATTGAATCATTGGATATCTGGGATATCAGAAAGGAGAATACGGTATGATACGATAGAAAACTTATATCTCAAGTCTCTTATTTGCAGGAAAAAAATTTTTCGAGAATCAAGATTAAAAGTTTTCTGATCGTGGTTTCGGAGAATGGGGCTAAAAGTTTTAAGGAAGAGGTCGACCTATACACTAGTCACTGCTAATTTCTAGGCTTAGCGAGGGCTTCTTTTAATTTTAGTTCCTATTTGTATCTATTTAGTTAGTAGGAGTGGAAGATTTTAGTTTAGTTTAGTTTAGGGATAGGTTTGTATGTTCTTTTTTTTAGTGTTTTTTTCTTTGTATTAGACTAGATATATTTTTGTTATAAAGCCGTATCGTGTTAGGCACATGCGGTTCTAGGTATTTCGATGCTGGATACGCCTATCCTAATAAAGAAATGCATTACAAATTTTTTTTTAAAAAAAACATCTTACTGATACTAATACTAACGTCTCATCCACACTCTACACGTCACCTCAAGGATCCTCGACTTTACGAACAACAAATAACGAAAATGTTATCAAAACAAGCTAAGAAACATAAATCTAACGTCAAAGATATACACTTTGGAGATTTTATATAATCGCCAATTTTAGTCACCGTTTGGGCAAGAGTTATACGGTACGATAAGGAAGTAAATCAAACGATGGAATCGTCTTACGACCAGTATCCTTAAACAAGAACACCATGACAATTCCTTAAAATTATTCCTCACATGACATGTGGAGAAGATCCGGGTGGTATAAGCCCACCGTCTGAGGAAAATTGGCTCAGAAGAATAAAGAAACGTAACAAGAAAAGGAAGCGTTTACCTCATCTACCACCTGGTATACCAGGAATACGCATTTACTACCGAACAACTTATAACATCAATCTCTTTGACTACAAAGTACGCCGACGTTTCGACGTCAGTTCAATTCCTCAATATAACTGTGGGTACGACGTGCCTTACAACTTCGACAACATTACCTACAACAACGGTCCCAGATACGACAAGATGTTACATCAACCGCTAATCTAACGCGTATTAGATTTCCCATCACGATCAATCTATTATTAATGCTCCGGAATTCTTCTTCCGAAGAACTCCTCCTCCAGATAATGATTCACATATCACTGTTAGCAGCGACAACTCTTCTCACAAATCTGCCAACGACCACGTCGAGGCATCAAATTCCACAACATTATTAGTCACTAACAATACACACAAATCCCTCATCGAGGATATCGATATGACACTTTACTCGCCGACTCCGGCGCACAATTTTTAAACAACACACGTTCAAACCAATCACGGATCTTTGTTCATATAAAAGGATAACTTGATATCGGTAATAAATAATTTAGCCAATTTATTAGAAACTTTGAATCTGAATTTGTATTATTTATTTCATAGGGAGTTGGGAATAATAGGGGTTTTTTCCCGAAGGGAAAAAATCCCTAATGTTCCCCTTCTCATGAAATAAATGGGTAATCCCCTGGAGCGTGCCACACATTAAATATTAACTATTTTAAACTAAAATTAGTAATTTCCCGGCTATCTATATGAGGCCGGAAAATAGGTAAACGAAGATTCCCGGTCATTTATAAACTCGCAATTTTAAAATTAGTATGCTTAGTGTGACAGGGGATTATTAAAATGTCGTGTAGTTACGCAATTTTTATTTTATTTTACTTTGTTTTTTTTTCAGTATAATTATTCATATGATAGAGAACATACAATTATATCGTCTATACTTATTAATCGTCTATTATATTAGATTAGATTATAAATAGGTAAATAAAATTTTTTTCTAATAATAATTATTCGATAAATAAAATACTTTTAACATGTTTCTTATATCTTTTGTATATTATAAATGCAGCTATTATAATAATAATAAACCCAAGTATACTACTAACGATGGCTATTATTATTACCAACTTAATATGCTTTGTATCTTGTGGAGAAGATTCCGTAGCAGGAGGTTCTGTAGCAGGAGGTTCTGAAGGTGATTGGCTTAAATTTTCTACCTGATCAAAATCGGCATAATCACCAATTTTATAAATCAAGATTTCATCACTAAGTACATTACCTTCCTTTGTATAAACGAACCCTAAAAAAATATCAATCATAGTGAATTATAAGTTCAAAGTAAAAATATATATGTATCGGGTGAAAGTGGTGCAGACAGTAACATATTCGAAAAGCAGAGCAATTCGTTCAAAAAGAAAATTGAAAGGAAAGAAGGTGAAAGGCCATTACAGGGATAACACAAATTTGACAGTAAACAGTCATATTTTTCGTTCTGGACAAAAATAAAAAAAATAGTTATATTTACCGAAAGCAATAAGCATATGATCGCCAACTAAAGTTGCTGTATGACCTTTATAAGGAGCTCTAATGTATATATCTTTATTACTATGATACCATTGGTATGTATTCACATCTAATACTTCATAATAAGTCTCTGCTGGATGTTTCGTAGTATTATCAGCGCCGCCAAATATAATTATTCTTTTATCGTTTGCTTTTAAATATTCCAAAAAATTGAAACATTTAAATTAGCATATTAAAAATAATAATATAATTAATTACATTACTTACTTAATATAGCTGTGTGAAATACTCTACTTTTTGGTGGATTTTTCGTTGGCTTTTTAAGTAAGAATAATATTTATTAAATATTCATTTTCTAAATTTGAACATTATGTAATTACATACCTGTTTTCTCCAATTATTCCTTACTGTATCATAAATATCTATCTATAAAAGAGTTAAATCAACTAATTAATTATAATTGTTATTTTTTTTTTTAAAAAAATAATTAAGAAATTACTGGCTTACATTGCCCATATCTAATAATCCTGATGTGATATAAGGGTAAAAATTTCTACCAAAGCCTCCAATGTAAATAATAACACCAGAATCAGGTATGTAAGTTGCAGTATACCCATCTCTTGGAGTTAACGTAATATCATAGTCAATACTAAACCAAATTTTGTTAACTGTATCGAAGGTGTCCATAGTGTTAAAATATTGAATAGGAACAAGCTCTTTTACACCACCATAAAGATATACTTTGCCATTATTATCTGTGACAGCGTTCATTGATGTTCTCCTTAAAGGTTCTTCACCAGAATTAATTGTAACGTATTGCCATACTTGTTTTGAGGTGTTAAATGATTGTAATACTTCACTAGCATACTTAGATTGACTTCCCATATCTCCACCAAATAAGAAAAATGTATCTTTTGATATACCACCAACTGAAGTAGTCGCTCTATTATGCTCTGGTACTACACTAGCACTTAAATGATTTAAATCTTCAAATGGGCATCCTTCACTTTGATTAAACGATTTTGAAACATCAAGAGTAAAAAAATCGTTAGTATATATTGATAATTCTGTAAACCCTCCAAGAAAATATATTTTTTTTTCAACTAACGTTGCCGTATGAAAAGCTCTTTTCATAGGTACATATTGTTGACAATTTATAACATTAATTTGAAAACTAATTAAATAAAAAATTATTTCTAACATACGAACTAATTTATTAAAAAGTTTCATTTCGAAAAAAAAACAGAGAAATAAAAAGAACGGATTGAAGTCTAGACATATATAAAAATATTCAATTTTAATTTATGTATTTTATTTTTAATTATCGTGTGTAATAAATAACAGATTTATTTACACGAGAACATTGAATTGTCAAAGTCTGCCGCAAATTACAGTATATTAATAATTGTAACAGGATGCATAATGTACTCTAAGTTACATAATTCAGGGGATCATCCGAAAACGGATTTTTGTGAAGCAATAATAAAAAAAATTCTCCGTACAAATTCTAGAATTTCTGTGATCCACTAGGATCGTTCACTTAGGTTACAACCGGGTGAAAACGGATAATATTCGTCTTTACCCGTTTAATATTTATGAGGGTTGACGGAAAAATCCTGAAAAATCTGAAAAATCTACATAATTTAATGTGAGCATCAAATTTGTGTAACGTGTGTAACGAATAACATTTTACGAGATTTCTCTTTTTTTTTTCTTTTTCTCAAGGCGAAACAAATAGATGGTATTCATCTTGCAATTATAAGAAACAAGAATTAACTTGTTAGTAGTTATGAATCTTTTTAAGAAATTCTACTAACGCTAATTTACTAATTTACTTTATATTTTCAGTGAAGTAGTGAGGATTTATATCTATTAGCTTATATTAATTTTTTTTTTTTTTACTTTATTATAATTTATAATATGCTTTCCAATGTAGCAAAAAGCCGTAGCTAAATAATATTTTCATTTATTTGAACATCTTATTTGGTAACGAAAACACATTTCAATTATAATAAAAAAAAGGCATTTAAAGATTTTTAAAAAAAACTTTATTTTGTACCCGGATATTATTTAGTAAAATGCTAAATTGATATAAACGGGGGACTATTTTACGATCCATCTATTGTTGCCAAATATTAAAAAAAACTTCTTGCCACAAACGTTGAGACGCAACAACATTGATAAAGACTTCGGAAAGGAAAGTGATAAGGAAGGAAAGAACGAGAGGAAAGGGAAAGGAAAAGAGCGAAGGAATACACACACACACTCGCCCACACACCCCACCCAACCCACACAACAAAGAGAAGACCTAACAAATTACCGCACCTACACTAAGAGATCAATGTGTAAAAAATTAATTTTCATTTCCACAATTCCACTGTTCCAATATCCTACTATATAACTAGTACATTTATAAATAATATATACAATATACAATGTATTGCATAATAAAAATGGAAAAAGTGGATATTCGGATCTGTAATGTATCCATAGATCAAATAAATATATATGTCCTAACGTCAATTTTAGTAATACTATAGTTGGCCTTAAGATATATCGAGCCAAAAACGCTAAAAAAAGCCAAATGTCAAATACGTTATGCCTACGCAAATCAAAACTAATGTTTTTAATAATATGAGTAGTTCTGATGAAAATATTATTTTTTTTTCATCGTAAATAATATTGATTAATTGATTATAATTCCAAAATATGTAATTGTTTCAATATTTATTAAATCCATAATATGAGTTATCAGTAGTTATCTCTCATTAATTATTTAATTACCAATTTCGTTCAACATGTTCAACATCCAGTTAAAGTCATTATTATAGGGTATAGTGTTATTATCTAGTACGTATGCCGGTCACGAGCGACCATGAATAACCTGTTTGAATTTGGTGAAAAATCATTTTAGTTTATCTCACATGCCTTAAGACCCAAAATTTTATCAGAAATAATAAGTCTACTGAAATCATGAAACCACTAAAATCTCTTTGGCGCGATTAGGCAAATTCAACGTTTGGTTGCGCATAATCTAAGATAGATAAATCATAAAATACAGTAGTTATCATAAACAACGAGACAATTTTTAGTCAGGTTACCTGAGTTTGTTTAAGACGAAAAGTCGAAAAGAAACAAAAGAGAAAGAATAACAAGTAAACATACCGGATAGCACGTACAGATAACACTCATCCCTAACATTCTCCAAACCAATATATACCACGTGAACTACGTAATCCACACAGACGATATTTTCACTGATTTCTGGTCTCAGCGGATTCGGTGTCCCAGTCCAAGCAATTTCTCTTTCATTGAACTTTCAATTCAGAGTCCTACGAGTTGTCAACTAACAGTCATGTGGAAGTTGAATCAACAATCCAATTTCAAATATAGAACTTTTGGCAAAATGGTTTGCTGCTATGCAAAATTTGACCGAATTGGCTTAACCAACTAGTGTAATGTATATGAATATAAAATATGAATATGAATTTTACAATTACATACTGTATATTATGGCCAAATATAACCGACCTGATGGGTAGGTCTGAACCAACTAAAAATTTAAGTTGCAGCTTAATTCAACTTGATAATTTCAAGTTAATGATGGGGCCGATGCAAATTTTATTAGTTATTTTTTTTATTACATTATGTTATTAACAGTTAAGTATTTAACAATTAAGTAATTAACATAATACATTAATACTCGTAATTTAGATAGGTTAGCTATAGGGTTTTCGTTGTTAGACGTCACCTCTATGTATTTTGTTAAATTATGCACTGATCCTAGTATAACATAATAAACGTATGCGTTGCTTACTGTTAATAATAATAATAATAATAATACTCGTAATTTAAAATATTTCCAAAGAATCTTGTAATTTTATTTATTCGTAATATTTGTATAATCACTAAAAATAAACTAAATACATTTATGTTTTCTTATTACTATCTAATAGTGCTATCCAAGAATTTAAACACATGCAGGCTTCTATTGCATGATCACCTAATCTATTTCTTCTTCTGCTAATCAATTCTACAGATTCTGAAAAAGCTTGTTCGCTGGGAACTGACGTTGCAGGTATACAAATATAATCACGAGCTATCTTTGCTAAAATTGGATATTGCATTCCACCATTCGCAGGAATTTACGCTTTGAGATTCTATAGAAACTGCCAAATATTATTCAACTTCATTATGAAATAATAATTCTTCTTTTTTTGTACAATCCACTTCTCTAAATAAAAATTATCCAACTAGTAAGTCCACTGAAATGATCTAAATGTTCTCCGCCCTTAGATTTTACTTGTTTTTCAAAATTATTAAATGCCATCTCAATTGATCCAGTACCCCCAAGGTTGAACTTCTAAATGCTCTCGCCCTTCAATTTTACTCGTTTTTCAGAATTATTAACTGCCATCTCAATTGATCCAGTGTCCCCAGATTGAACTTCTAAATGTTCTCCGCCTTTCGATTTTACTTGTTTTTCAGAATTATTAAATGCCATCTCAATTGATCTAGTACCTCCAGGTTGAACTTTTGAATGTTTATGTTTACATTCCCAGTGATAGTTAAGGGTAGTTGTAGCACATCCTGCAGAATAATTTTTACCACAAAAATTACATCTTGATTGGGAATGAACGCCATTATCATCATATAATTTTTCAAAATATTGCCAAACGACACTTGGTGCACGAACTGGTATGAATTTTCTTTTAATTTTTGAGGAATCAAAAGATATTTCTCCATCAGTTTTTCGTTCCTCTATGTCAATTTCTTCTCTTTTATAACCAAATTTTTCTTCCTGATAATATTCATTTACATGAGATTTAAACCAAAAATCTAATATGTCATATAATTCACTTGCTATTGATCTTTGATTTGGAATGGCATTCATACATCTATAATTATCGCTCATAATAGGATTTAGAATTGTTTATTGATTAGAAAAGACTAAATGTAAAATTTTAATAAAGTACAAAAAAAAAAAACAAAGAAAAAAAATTTTTGTACGAAGAAAAAAAAAAGAAAAAAGTGTGGGAAAATATTTAAAATTGGGTGTAACATATGACATCATTGATTGTAACTTCGTCAGCTTAGCTTGCATTGGCCCGACTTGTAAATTCAAGTGTTGGACCAAATCGGACTTTTAACAACACTATAATTTATTCGGAATAACCTGACTTTAATATGATTATTTTTAAATATTTTTTTTTTTTTATTATTAAAGAACAATTTTTTAATGACTTGACTCAAAAATTTGAATAATTAACAGATTATAACTACTGAATATTAAAAGTGTCTGTAGCTACAATTAAAATGAATTTTATAAAAAAATTATCATTATAGTACATAATAAGCAAGAATAATAATATTATTATTGTAACAATTCTCAACTCTAACGATCTTTAAATACAAAATAAAGAACAGACCTTTCTGATTTTTAATATATTAAGTTTAAATTCAAAATCAACGTATTAAATATTATTTCTTATTCAAGAACGTTAATTTTTCGTTAAGTCGTGGGTTTTCCTATTGATATATATAATTTGAAATTTTGATATGAGATAGTTATATTTAAATTTTAATATTACAAAATTATATAATTAATACTTAGTATGAAACATTGTCACAAAATCATTAAGACCTTTTTCCTCACGAGAGCAAGTCGTATCACTGAGCTTTCTAAAGTTCCTGAGTATATTTAACAATCCGTGACTTATTTTTTTGCTAGATCATTTTTCAGCCGTTTTTATCCGCGGGTGATCCGGATCAGAGAGTATTATATATATTTGGACAATTACAGACATTTTATCGGTTATATAATCTTTTATTGAGTATTTGTTATGATTTTTTGTCATAAATTATGTGTTAATAACGAAACTATTTATATTTATAAATGTAATCTTATATTATTATTAAAAGAAATTAAAAAATAAATTGCATCCGAAAAATTTAACGAACGAGTGTAATTTCTAGAAGAAATTGACTTTGTAAATGATCAATGACATTTAAGATATATATACACTAATACGTTAATAAAACAAGAGATGTTCTAACTATTTCAATTGCTCATTAAGTCCTTCAAATAAAATAATTGCACAACTTTTTAATTTCGTTTTCGATATAACCCGAACTGTTTCATGACATATAGTTCACGACGTAAATATCCACGATATATCAAAATGACGCAGATTTTATTTTTTTTTTTATTTCAAACTAGTTGTAACCTGTTGCTTCGCACCAGGATTTGGCTGGAATTATAATATCGACGCATTTTTTTTAATTTGTTTAACGTCACGTCCAATGGAAGTAATTTTGCACAATTTGGAATCTATTTATACAGGTAATCTAAACGTTACAAATTTTTTTAATTATATAGATTCATGTTATTCTTAGTTTATAAATGTATGTTAAAATTTTTTCTGACCATATTAATTGTCCGACACCCTTTTTGATTCTTTCTTTTTTTTTGTAACGATATATGTGACTATATAACTTTAAATGTCCGAACGATAAATATAATTACTCATATCGGTCATATGATACGCGACATTGATGTGGGTTTTGTCATGACTCATGAGTCATGAGTATATAATTTTTAAAATAATACAAATATGTCAGTTTTTTTTACCTTTCTTTTACTTTGTCTTCTTTTTTTTAGTCTGTTTTCTCTGTTTTCTCTCTGTCTAGGTCTTCTCTTTACTCTTAGGCCCCTGGCTTTTCTTTACGTCTTCCTTTAGGTATGTGGGTTGTTGTGTAGGTTTGTGTGTGGGTTTGTGCGTGGGTGGTGTATGTTTGTGTATTTCCTTGCTCTTTCCCTCTCGTTCTCCCTTTCCCTCTCGCTCTCCCTTTCCCTCTCGTTCTCCCTTTCCCTCTCGTTCTCCCTTTCCCACTCGTTCTCCCCTTTCCCTCTCGTTCTCCCTTTCCCTCTCGTTCTCCCCTTTCCCTCTCGTTCTCCCTTTCCCACTCGTTCTTCCCTCTCCCACTCGTTCTCCCCTTTCCCACTCGTTCTCCCCTTTCCCACTCGTTCTCCCCTTTCCCACTCGTTCTCCCCTTT